>CM060923.1:471207475-471442513 GCA_030737875.1 Allium sativum | reverse complement strand
AATCCCCAAGCTTTAGGAAGAAGAACGATTTTAAGCATCCGCATGGTGGCCAAGAGACTAATTTGGTCTAGGTTTAGAGCTTGAGTCTATGGGTGTTTATATAGAAGTTTAAATCAACCTATCCCGTTAGATTACCATAGGATCAACCACAACCGTCTAGACTAGATAGAGTTATCTAGAATTGCCACCTCTGCCCTAGTGACTCAGCAACAGGTTAGGTAAGACTCAGCAACAAGTCAAGATCGTCACATTTCAGATCTTCCCCCAGGGGGTAGGTCGACCCCCTGGTCGACCCCCTGGTCGACCTGGCCTTGGGCGGGAGAAATCCCGCCCAGCCCGCTTCTCGTTTGAATTTTGAATTTTGAATTTTTATTCTGAACTGTATTAAATTTATATAAAATTACTGAAACTTCTAAGGGCCATAACTTCCTCATACAAAGTCTGATTTTCGAAAACTTGGACTCTATTCCAAGCAGAATTTTGAGTCGAACGGAATGGCGTAACCCATTTCCCTTAATTCTCATTTTAACAATTAAGTATTCTTAAAATTGTTAATTTTAATATTTAAAATTTACGGGTTGTTACATTCTCCCCTCCTTAAAGGATTTCGCCCCTGAAATCTCCAAGTTCAGGAGAGTGTATATCACTACTACAAAAGTGGGCATATTCGACACTAATTTGTGTGCGTTGCATGAAAAGTGTGGCGAAAGCTATGCTTTCTTTGATCTTCTGCAACAATATTCATATGTTGTTGCATTATATGTGAATGCACTGTTGCGGTGGGAATTCTAGTGTTTTGACGTGCAACACCAGTTAAAAGCGTAGCATTACATATATATAATCCAGCTCAGCGATCCGCCTTATCAATATATTAAAACCCCAACCGTAGATGCAAGATTAATCCAACGGTTCAAACCATCTGTTGGTCTGATGATCTTAACGATAGCCATCATCCAATCATTGACAGCCACGTCATTGCATTATTTTGATGAAATTTTGGCGCGATCTTCTCCCTTCACGAAATTGTTTTCTTCTCTATCATCTAATCGTTTTCCCCCTTTTTACTATTGACAAAAATTTAAACCTAAATTCACGTCAGTATCACTCCTCTCCTCGACAGCAAATTCTATTCTTAAAAGGTTGAAGCTTTGAAATGCTTTCTAGCTTTGATTGCTCAGGGCATTGACATCGCCAGTTTTTTCACTCAGGTTCAGTTTGTATAGCACTGTGAATTAGTTACGCTTATTATAGATTGGATTATGAGTAATTAGTAAGTAGTTCATTTGTTACACTTTGGAAAACCCATTCGCTTATGAGTAATTAGTTGCTTGGACATCCCAAACTTAGGGAAACCCATTCGCTTATGAGTGATTAGTCGATGAAATATTAGATTATGAGTAATTAGTTGCGCTTTGACCATTGATTTGGGATTTGGGATTATGCTGAGGTTTATTCGAAAATTGTACCCAGCAATAAACCATGAGAACCGGGCTATTGGCATGAAAAAGACATTGGTTTATTATAGAGATCGAGCTTGTTAAGGAATGGGGACTGTACAGTCGAAAGTGATTTGCACTTTGCGTTCATTTACACTGACATATAATTGTATGCTTGAGGTTTTGTGATACATATACATGTGTAGTAATGCGGTGTGTTTGCACTGCGGTGTGCTTGAGGCTAACAATTTCCCGATCCGGACGAGTCGTTCACCCGTATCTTATAACACGCACAGGTATTTTCCATTTGATTTGGAAACTACCAATTTCAATGTTTCGATTTTGGAAACATATGCTCAGTTTTGCATCAGTTCATACCATACACATCCAAAAAATGACATATGTAACAACCCGAATTTTAACAACGTGTTAAGACAAGAATCAAGGCAGAATTTAATTATAAAACCTGAATCAGGATAAACGGGTTGCGCCATTGCGTTCGTCTCGGAAAAATACGCGAAATAGAGTCCGAAATTTCGTAAATCGGAGTTCGTATGACCGAGATATGGCCTCGCAAAGTTTCACGAAAATTCAAATCTGAAAACAGATTTGAAATTCAGCCCCATTAAGACACCACTCCATTTTTAGGCCTGGTTAAGACACCACTCAATTTTTTAGACTTGACTTCTTCCCCAAGACATGCTTTAAAGGCTAGGATTGGTTCTAGGGTTTATCCTATGGCTAAAACTATCCTAGTCTTCTATAAAAAGACCCCTAACCCTCTCCTAAAACCCTCATAAATTGATCCTACAACTAAACTATGCCAAAATGATACCTCATCATGGCCTCCACTTCAACCCATGGCCTCCATCTTCTTCTTCATGATAGCTTAAGTGTTCTAAGCTAGTTTCAATGTAAAGAAGCCTCTTTTCTTCATTCATGAGAGATTCTATGATCATTTGAGTGATTTCATTTTTGTATGAGAGTTCATAAGTTGCATTCTAGCCAAAGTTGCAACCTTTTCTTGACCAAAAAGCAAGGATCTTGCATGAGAGCTCATAAGCTTCATTCAAAGCCAAAGTTGAAACCTTTCTTCTTCAAAGCAAGGATTTTTATTGATATTTGCTCAAGGGTTTCATTTGGAGCTTGTTCTTTTGGGGTTTTTGGGTGATAGCATGAATGGCTTCGTCTCAATCTTTGTTTTATATGTTGATTTGTGCCTTCATAGCATTGTAAGCCCTCTTCCTACTCTTAGATATTAACTTTAAACTTAATGTGACATGTTGTAAGTTGGGTTTGAACATTAAGTATGTTGCATGCTATCATGTTATGTATCCTATCATGACTAAAAAGTCATTATCTTGATCTTGTGCGCTTAAAGATATAAACTTTATGTTGAATGTTGCATTTTGGCAACATGAGAACTATCATGTCCCTTATGATAGCTTACATGTAATGCCATATGCGAACTTCTAGTCATCTTTCTATGTCATGTATCACCATGATTCACCTATGTGCTAAGTTTGAGGTTGTGCATGTTTTTGAGGCCTAATAATGTAATATGCAAGTTAATGAACACGTTTATACCTCATTTGCCACCATGTTTAACTTGTGGCCTTATACCCCTTTTTGTCATGCCTTTGCCAAGTTCCTTCTTTTAATCCATTATGCGTTGTTGCGAATGTATGTACGAGTTTAAAAGCGTTGGGTTACGTTATGGGTAAAACTTTAATGACGTGAAACATGATTTGGGTAAATGGGTATAAACATGACAACATGTAACTTTGGCTATGAGCATGGGACTTGAAAACTTGACACGTATGGGTTGTAAGTGTAATAAAACACTAGACCAAACATGAAAATGGCCAACTCGAGGTTGGGTTGAGTTTGTAGCATAAATCTACCCGGACCCGCCCGGCTTAACTAGTGGCTACAAACAATAGGATCCAATGTGAGAAGTTGGTCATGACGCGCTTAAGACCCGAGGTTAGACTAGGTTGTGGTGTAAAACTACCCGGACCCGCCCGGCTTAACTAGTAACCACAACAAAGTCTAATATGAGAGGTTGAGAGTGCATTAATTAAATTAATGCCACATGATAAGGTTAAGTAAGTTTGACTAATGACACTTAACCATACAAGACAATTAGGGGATGGGGTTAAGTAATTTACGCTTAACTAATCCGACTTGGTAATTAGATCGGGTTAAGTAACCTTCACTTAGCTAATCTAAACACGGTAATTCGATGGGGTTAAGTTAAACACTTAACAAATCTAAACGTGGTAATTCAATGAGGTTAAGTAACCAGTACTTAACCAACTTAACACGGTAATTTAATGGGGTTAAGTAACCAGTACTTAACCAACTTAACACGGTAATTTAATGGGGTTAAGTAACTTATACTTGACCAATTATACATGATGATTTGATGAGGTTAAGTAACCTATACTAAACCAATCTAATAGGTGGACCTGATAGGGTCAAGTCACAAGGCCTTTAAAAATTAGGCTTAACCATTGTAATACGATTAGTGGATGGGGTTAAGCTAACCCATACTTAACCAATCCGACTCGATAATCCGATGGGATTAAGATAATCCATGCTTAATCAATCTAACATGATAATCTGATAGGGTTAAGACAGATAAATACTTAACCAATTTGACTTGATAGGGTTAAGTCACGAGCTTCTTGGTACACTTAACCAACATGTAGGGCTAAGCCTTGAACTTGAGTACTTAGCCAATCTTGACATGATTCGTAGGCGGGTTAAGTCATGAACTTGGATAACAACACTTAACCCATTTGACAAAACCCTAGCTCAGGGGACTAGGTTGGAAATCGTAGTTAACAAGGATAGCGGAAAGAGGGGCTAAGTGGTAAACCTTAGTTAAGGGTAACTAAGTAATAATTCTTAGCTAAGGACATGGGACTAGTTCATAAAGAGATGAGTAACCTGGTACGGTAGGTCATCGCTTAGTATACGAGGAGGAGCAAGTTATCTGACTTGGATAAAAGCTCCAGCGAACTGGGTAATGAAGCGGAAGCTTGGGGGAACGTGAGGGTACTCTTGGTATCCCTCTGTGAGGTGGCGTGTGGTCCACGAAACCCGGCCTCACAGAGGTTAAGGTCTGCGGTAGAAGAGCCAAGAGTATGCCTTGGTTGCTATGCGAGCGACCTAAAGACTAGGATGGGTTAGCGTGGAGTCGACGATACTTGATTTTGCCCCGGGATAGCAGGTCGCCGACTACCAACCATCTTTAGTCAAGCGTGTACGTACGGAAAGGCAGGGAACTCCCAAAAGACCATATACTAGCTATCAAGTTATGGGTGAGGTTGGCTATCTGGAAGTGGGCATCTATGGGCCTTAGTGTAGTTCTCATACATGATTTTTCTTGGATTGCCTTTCAGTAGTTGAGGGAGGGGTCACGTGGGACCATAGCCACAGGTACAAAAACAGACCTTGATATCTGCATCAGCAGACGACTTAAAGCTCCCGACCGAGTTCCGTATTTCTTATTTTGCCCTGGCACGGAACTCGGATGGCACATTGAGGAACATGTGCATCTAGACATGGAAAACGATTCACGATACATACGTGGGATAAAGGGCGCGGTTGACGGATGGCATAATCCCTAGTGGCCCTAGGTGGCTGAACCCAAACCGAGACACGGAAACGTTCATTAGGTAGCATAACCCCTAGTGGTCCTAGGTGGCATAAATCCTAAGTGGACACGCGATAGTTCATGGTAAGAAAACATAACTAGATCAAGGGTAGCAGTCCAAAATAACCTCAAGGATAAAATGTTCACATGGGAAAGCCCGTATGGCCTACGACAAAGGACTGAACTTATACATGGAAAGAAACATACGAGTTAGGAAAACCTACATATGCTATATATTAGGTTGACATGGACCATTACATGACATTGGGCAAGGGACATTCATAGTTAACACATGACGCAGGTTGGGATATTAGTACGAAAGGTGCAGAGCAAATATACATGTTAGAACTAGGGGAAATATACATGATAGATACCGTGGGATGTTATACAGGATAGATACCTTGGGATAGTATACTTGATAGAAACCTGACAATGTGATACCTTGATTTATCTTGACACCGTAGTTTATCATGACACACTCGTGTATCTTGGTACAGTAGTGCATCCTGTTATTTTGGTTTAGCTTATCTATCTTGTCATCATACTTATGTTCATCTCAGTTCCTCATGCCAATTAACTTTACTAGTTTATATAATGATAGTAGATAGGGCTTACCAGTCTTTATGACTGACCCCGTTTTGTTTCGCCTCTTGTCTTCCGTTTCCCCCAGGTTACAGGGAGGAAATGCTATTATTAGTTTGGACTTCTTCTGTTTGAAGGTCATCACGCATGGCTTGGACTTTTCTTGGCTATGGCTACTTTACTGGTTTACTTGGGGAATAATTTATGAAATGGTTTTATGCTTCTTTATTATTGCAAGACAGGTTTTGATGTATTCTGATGTAAATGGCTTTAGACCTTATTTTATAAGGTAATAAAATTTGTTTTACTTCCGCCGTTTTATATATATATATATATATATAAGTTATGTCTTGTAATATTTCTGTGCTTGTTTACCTCGATAATGCTTCACCAAACCTAGTGCATTCCCTTTGTGAGTGACCCTAGCGGAGGTGGGGTGTTACATTTGGTATCAGAGCAGAAGGTTACCAGACTGGGCAAAAGTTTTTAAAACCTTCTGAAAACTATTTGAAAAACCGTTTATAAAGAAGCATTTTTCAAGAAAAGTTTTTAAAGGCTATTCCCCAAAAGCCATTTGCACTATCCTTTGATTCCTTGGTTGAATCTCTTTTCCTTTCTTTCCTCCATCTGTAGTCACAGTAGTTCTAACTGTGACTAATCTTTGTCTAGCCACGAAGGTGTTTTCCGTACGATGGAGGTGGTTCTCGAGAGACCTGTTGCCGTGGTACAAGGAAGGATAATAAGAGTAAGGATAAAGGACGCGGGCTTAAAGATAAGCAACTTGTTGGTATGGCTTAGTCTATCAAGGAGGACAAGGACAAGATCATCGGAGAGGGCAATTGTACGCTCCCATTTCTAGGGTTCCTAAAAGAAATGGTACCGTTTCTGGTAAAGGTTTAGTCGTTCTTTTCTATCATCCCGTTCAGGCTTTGTATTGATCATCGCATCATTTAAGTCTGCCTCGATAATTAAGTCTCTGCACCTTAGTACTAGCATGGTAGAAGATCCCACTTTAGTCCCAAAATCAAGTTAGGGAATCGGTCCATTTATTCATGACTTGTTGGATTTGAGAACGTCTATGCCAAGTGTTGAGATTAGAAACAATGCTTCTATTGTTGAGATATGGATGGATTCTAGAGATAAAGTGATTATCCAGTAAGGGATGCCACTCTCGGTTTTGAAAGGAGGGTAGTTAAACTCTTAGCTTGCCTTGGTAATACCCTCGAAGTCTCGTGTAACCTTTTGGGTTCTTTCATGGTTAGTTGCCTAGGATCTCTTGATGCATTTATCGGAAATCTCTGATTTAATCGAGTAACGTCCGCCAATAAGACGGATGGTTCATTCTGCTTGAGCATGGGTTACAGGAATCACCCTAGTAAGTGCACGTGGTAATATGGATTGGCATTGGTAAACGAGATCCAGAATTCACTAGTGAATTTCGGAGAGCTTGCATGAGTACGCAGATATGGTTGAGCCAAGTATACTAGGGAAAGAATAAGTGAAAGTGGAACGAGAGGCGACAGTGAAAAGAGTTCCGACTCATACCTTGAAAATAGGAATCAAGGAGCTACGAAATCTTGAAGTCAAAGGAGGTCAAGGCACAATGGAATTAAGCTCATGGAGATGCGGTTTAGACGCGCGCATCATATCTCTTTTTTTTTAGAGTATATCGTTGATCCCTAGAGCTTGCTTGCATGCTATCGCTTGGTGGATATCCTCTCGGTCCTGTTTCTGTTACAAACCCCGTAAGGAGTTTGTCTTGTTTATCTCCTTGATCTTATCTTGGGAACCTTAGATAGAACTCTATGGATGTAAACATGTATTTGAAACATGTTATGATTGATATGGTTGCAAATGGTTGCAAGTGGTTGCTCGTGGATGCGCGAATACACATTAGATACTAGATTGACGCGGTCACGTTTCATGTTGCATATGCACGAGTATTTATACTTGTTTATGGATGAAATTGAATGTGTTGTCATGTGGATGTTGCATGTGGATGAATGTTTGTGCACGCATATAGTACTTATATGACTAGGACTATTTGCATACATGTTGGACTCATGGCACTAAACATACTTTGCATTAGAAAGATCATTCAGGCCTGATCATTAGCATTAACTAAGGAACATATACACACACTTTCTGCATGTGTTCATATGGCATTAGAAATCGTCTAAGGACAATGGTTGCCTATGGATGATGTTTTGAGTAGATGGTTGATGGATGGTAGGATACGTTCTTCCTAACTTG
The DNA here is from genome assembly GCA_030737875.1 of Allium sativum. Lineage (NCBI taxonomy): Eukaryota > Viridiplantae > Streptophyta > Magnoliopsida > Asparagales > Amaryllidaceae > Allium > Allium sativum. Next base: position 471,434,578 of record CM060923.1, on the reverse strand, counting down.
GAGATTTCGGGGATGAAATCCTTAAAGGAGGGGAGAATGTAACAACCCGAATTTTAACAACGTGTTAAGACAAGAATCAAGGCAGAATTTAATTATAAAACCTGAATCAGGATAAATGGGTTGCGCCATTGCGTTCGTCTCGGAAAAATACGCGAAATAGAGTCCGAAATTTCGTAAATCGGAGTTCGTATGACCGAGATATGGCCTCGCAAAGTTTCACGAAAATTCAAATCCGAAAACAGATTTGAAATTCAGCCCAATTAAGACACCACTCCATTTTTAGGCCTGGTTAAGACACCACTCCATTTTTTAGACTTGACTTCTTCCCCAAGACATGCTTTAAAGGCTAGGATTGGTTCTAGGGTTTATCCTATGGCTAAAACTATCCTAGTCTTCTATAAAGAGACCCCTAACCCTCTCCTAAAACCCTCATAAATTGATCCTACAACTAAACTATGCCAAAATGATTCCTCATCATGGCCTCCACTTCAACCCATGGCCTCCATCTTCTTCTTCATGATAGCTTAAGTGTTCTAAGCTAGTTTCAATGTAAAGAAGCCTCTTTTCTTCATTCATGAGAGATTCTATGATCATTTGAGTGATTTCATGTTTGTATGAGAGTTCATAAGTTGCATTCTAGCCAAAGTTGCAACCTTTTCTTGACCAAAAAGCAAGGATCTTGCATGAGAGCTCATAAGCTTCATTCAAAGCCAAAGTTGAAACCTTTCTTCTTCAAAGCAAGGATTTTTATTGATATTTGCTCAAGGGTTTCATTTGGAGCTTGTTCTTTTGGGGTTTTTGGGTGATAGCATGAATGGCTTCGTCTCAATCTTTGTTTTATATGTTGATTTATGCCTTCATAGCATTGTAAGCCCTCTTCCTACTCTTAGATATTAACTTTAAACTTAATGTGACATGTTGTAAGTTGGGTTTGAACATTAAGTATGTTGCATGCTATCATGTTATGTATCCTATCATGACTAAAAAGTCATTATCTTGATCTTGTGCGCTTAAAGATATAAACTTTATGTTGAATGTTGCATTTTGGCAACATGAGAACTATCATGTCCCTTATGATAGCTTACATGTAATGCCATATGCGAAATTCTAGTCATCTTTCTATGTCATGTATCACCATGATTCACCTATGTGCTAAGTTTGAGGTTGTGCATGTTTTTGAGGCCTAATAATGTAATATGCAAGTTAATGAACACGTTTATACCTCATTTGCCACCATGTTTAACTTGTGGCCTTATACCCCTTTTTGTCATGCCTTTGCCAAGTTCCTTCTTTTAATCCATTATGCGTTGTTGCGAATGTATATGCGAGTTTAAAAGCGTTGGGTTACGTTATGGGTAAAACTTTAATGACGTGAAACATGATTTGGGTAAATGGGTATAAACATGACAACATGTAACTTTGGCTATGAGCATGGGACTTGAAAACTTGACACGTATGGGTTGTAAGTGTAATAAGACACTAGACCAAACATGAAAATGGCCAACTCGAGGTTGGGTTGAGTTTGTAGCATAAATCTACCCGGACCCGCCCGGCTTAACTAGTGGCTACAAACAATAGGATCCAATGTGAGAAGTTGGTCATGACGCGCTTAAGACCCGAGGTTAGACTAGGTTGTGGTGTAAAACTACCCGGACCCGCCCGGCTTAACTAGTAACCACAACAAAGTCTAATGTGAGAAGTTGAGAGTGCATTAATTAAATTAGTGCCACATGATAAGGTTAAGTAAGTTTGACTAATGACACTTAACCATACAAGACAATTAGGGGATGGGTTAAGTAATTTACGCTTAACTAATCCGACTTGGTAATTAGATGGGGTTAAGTAACCTTCACTTAACTAATCTAAACACGGTAATTCGATGGGGTTAAGTTAAACACTTAACCAATCTAAACGTGGTAATTTAATGAGGTTAAGTAACCAGTACTTAACCAACTTAACACGGTAATTTAATGGGGTTAAGTAACCAGTACTTAACCAACTTAACACGGTAATTTAATGGGGTTAAGTAACTTATACTTGACCAATTATACATGATGATTTGATGAGGTTAAGTAACCTATACTTAACCAATCTAATAGGTGGACCTGATAGGGTCAAGTCACAAGGCCTTTCAAAATTAGGCTTAACCATTGTAATACGATTAGTGGATGGGGTTAAGCTAACCCATACTTAACCAATCCGACTCGATAATCCGATGGGATTAAGATAATCCAAGCTTAATCAATCTAACATGATAATCTGATAGGGTTAAGACAGTTAAATACTTAACCAATTTGACTTGATAGGGTTAAGTCACGAGCTTCTTGGTACACTTAACCAACATGTAGGGCTAAGCCTTGAACTTGAGTACTTAGCCAATCTTGACATGATTCGTAGGCGGGTTAAGTCATGAACTTGGATAACAACACTTAACCCATTTAACAAAACCCTAGCTCAGGGGACTAGGTTGGAAATCGTAGTTAACAAGGATAGCGGAAAGAGGGGCTAAGTGGTAAACCTTAGTTAAGGGTAACTAAGTAATAATTCTTAGCTAAGGACATGGGACTAGTTCATAAAGAGATGAGTAACCTAGTACGGTAGGTCATCTCTTAGTATACGAGGAGGAGCAAGTTATCTGACTTAGATAAAAGCTCCAGCGAACTGGGTAACGAAGCGGAAGCTTCGGGGAACGTGAGGGTACTCTTGGTATCCCTCTGTGAGGTGGCGTGTGGTCCATGAAACCCGGCCTCACAGAGGTTAAGGTCTACGGTAGAAGAGCCAAGAGTATGCCTTGGTTGCTATGCGAGCCACCTAAAGACTAGGATGGGTTAGCGTGGAGTCGACGATACTTGATTTTGCCCCGGGATAGCAGGTCGCCGACTACCTACCATCTTTAGTCAAGCGTGTACGTACGGAAAGGCAGGGAACTCCCAAAAGACCATATACTAGCTATCAAGTTATGGGTGAGGTTGGCTATCTGGAAGTGGGCATCGATGGGCCTTAGTGTAGTTCTCATACATGATTTTTCTTGGATTGCCTTTCAGTAGTTGAGGGAGGGGTCACGTGGGACCATAGCCACAGGTACAAAAACAGACCTTGATATCTGCATCAGCAGACGACTTAAAGCTTCCGACCGAGTTCCGTATTTCTTGTTTTGCCCTGGCACGGAACTCGGATGGCACATTGAGGAACATGTGCATCTAGACATGGAAAACGATTCGCGATACATACGTGGGATAAAGGGCGCGGTTGACGGGTGGCATAATCCCTAGTGGCCCTAGGTGGCTGAACCCAAACCAAGACACGGAAATGTTCATTAGGTAGCATAACCCCTAGTGGTCCTAGGTGGCATAAATCCTAAGTGGACACGCGATAGTTCATGGTAAGAAAACATAACTAGATCAAGGGTAGCAGTCCAAAATAACCTCAAGGATAAAATGTTCACATTGGAAAGCCCGTATGGCCTACGGCAAAGGACTGAACTTATACATGGAAAGAAACATACGAGTTAGGAAAACCTACATATGCTATATATTAGGTTGACATGGACCATTACATGACATTGGGCAAGGGACATTCATAGTTAACACATGACGCGGGTTGGGATATTAGTACGAAAGGTGCAGAGCAAATATAAATGTTAGAACTAGGGGAAATATACATGACAGATACCGTGGGATGTTATACAGGATAGATACCTTGGGATAGTATACTTGATAGAAACCTGACAATGTGATACCTTGATTTATCTTGACACCGTAGTTTATCATGACACACTCGTGTATCTTGGTACAGTAGTGCATCCTGTTATTTTGGTTTAGCTTATCTATCTTATCATCATACTTATGTTCATCTCAGTTCCTCATGCCAGTTAACTTTACTAGTTTATATACTAATAGTAGATAGGGCTTACCAGTCTTTATGACTGACCCCGTTTTGTTTCGCCTCTTGTCTTCCGTTTCCCCCCAGGTTACAGGGAGGAAATGCTATTGTTAGTTTGGACTTCTTCTGTTTGAAGGTCATCACGCATGGCTTGGACTTTTCTTGGCTATGGCTACTTTACTGGTTTACTTGGGGAATAATTTATGAAATGGTTTTATGCTTCTTTATTATTGCAAGACAGGTTTTGATGTATTCTGATGTAAAAGGCTTTAGACCTTATTTTATAAGGTAATAAAATTTGTTTTACTTCCGCCGTTTTATATATATATATATATATGTTCTGTCTTGTAATATTTCTGTGCATGTTTACCTCGATAATGCTTCACCAAACCTAGTGCATTCCCTTTGTGAGTGACCATAGCGGAGGTGGGGTGTTACAACATACGACTGTATGCTTGAGGTTTTGTGATACAAATACATGTCTCGCACTGCGGTTTTGTGATACAAATACCCGTATCTAACACGCACGCACAAGTATTATAAGGCAGCATCAGTCCATACAATACACATTAGTTCATACCATACACGCACAAGTATACACACACGCACAAGTATCATAAGGCAACATCGATCAGTTCATACCATACACGCACAAGTATATACACACGCACAAGTATAATAAGGCAGCATTGATCAGTTCATACCATACACATCCAAAAAATAACATACACATCCACATCCAAAAGTATCATAAAGTTAACTTAATATATACACATCCAAAAAATGAAATTATAGTAGCATCAATTCATACCAGATCAGGGTTGCGGGGCCGTGGAACTTCCAACTGAATCGTTAGGGCATTGCGGCTGTGGGAGAGCCGGTCCGAAGTGAGCAGCCGCATGTGATGGACCCGCAGCATCAGGACAAGGGGTGAGGTAGTTTGGCCAGTCAAATTCCTGATCAACTTCTATATCTACCCACTGATCATTCCTCTGGTTCATTGGGGCTTGGTTATCAACATGTATGTCATGGGCGGCTTCCGGAAATAAGCTTGGCAAGGGTGGTAGCTCATCAGCTTCTTGTATCATTGCATTAAATCTTTCATCTGAATCCATTTCTCATTCCCATCCGTAATGATGCAAACATGGAACCACCTCTTCCTCCCTATTGCTCACAAAAAGAAGTTCAGGCCTTGTCCCAGGATGAACATGGGTACAGCGCTGAACCTTAATGAAGTAAACCTTGTTATTGATTTGAGTAGCAAAAGTATTTATATTGCCAATGCCTTCATAAAATTGCATTTTCAGGTAGAAAGATGTATGGTCATACTGAGACCAGTAACAGTCGTCAATTGCAAGCACACGTCCCATTGGCTTCATTACTTCTTCAACAGCAGGAACATTACTCTTTAGGAACTCGGGAAAGCCATCAACTTTAGCCCATGATTCCACTTCTAACGCTGGCGAGGGCTCAAATTCTTCATCAGACCATGATTGCAGGTAAATAGCACCACCAGGTTTTGTAAAAACTTTCAACATTAGGGCATGATCACGAATTCTGTACGATGGGCATGATACTAGAAAAGAGTTGTTGGGTATTACCCGTATAGGCCACGAATTATGATTGAGAGCCACCTTAAGAACGTCTTGCACAACTTCGAAATTCCAATGTCCCTTAATAATAGTGGCTGTGATGTATAGAGACGAGTCCATTGTTTTTGTTTCTTTTTAAAATTTCGAAGATTGGGGTTTAGGGGATATGGAGGAGATGATGTTCTGACGCTGGAAAGGATGTGCGAGGGACCCAATGGATGGTGTCATGCAGATATGTGAACTGGAAATGCTTGCACAGAAGACGAAGCATACTCAATTCTATTTCTGATGAGGTGGCACGTAGTGACCAATGCTGATTGGTCAACTGTTATAATTGTATGCTTAACTCACTAAGATTTATAAGTTAATTAGATGGCCAAATGCGCAGATGCATGCACACAGCACATATGCACTTATCAAATTAATAACTTGTAAATTCAAATTGCAGGATCTGAGATGGCGAGGGCAGATACAGCCGGCAAGTGGAGGACCTGAAATGACACAGAGATACAGTTTCTGGTTCATGGCATTGCTACTTTGTAGAATGCACACTAATCGTATTTATTGGCACTTGTATTGAAGGTGGTATGTGTTGGCACTTTTACTACTTTTAAATTATGTATTTGATCGTATGTGTTACATATTTGATCGGATGTATTGAAGGCGGTATGTATTGAAGGTTTGAATGTGATGATGAACGTAACGGATGTGTTTCTTCTATGTAAAAAACTGATATTGCAAAATTTATAATTAAAGCGTTGTATTTGCCTTCTTTTACTGTTGCATTTGCTTTTTTCCTGATGTCGTGTTTCAAGATAATGGTGTTGCATTCCATAATACAGTGATGTTGCATTACGTAAAATAGTAGTAAGTCCACGTGGCACGTAAACGCCACAGCTGACATGGCATGTGACACATGTGCAACTGACGTGGAGATCTGACGTGTCATGTGACACGGTGGCAGCTGACATGGAAAGCTGACGCGGCCGCCGCTATCGTGACCTGGTACCCAGGATCTAACTAATTTTCAAGCAACGCTGAATAATGTTGCATTATGTACAATTAGTGTTGCATTACGTCTATAACGCAACACTTTCTTTCTGTGGCAGTAGATGTGCTAAAGCGTTGCCTTAGATGGCTAATGCAACGGCCGCGGATGCCACGCCCCCCTGGTGTTGCCTATTTGAAAAAGGGGCTACTGCAACGCTTTTTTGATCTACGGCCACAGTAAAATAGTGTCGAATATGCCCACTTTTGTAGTAGTGTATATCCTAACATCCAATCATCCATCTACTCAACCATCAAACACAGGCATCCATTATCCTTACAAGATTTCTAATGCCGTATGAACATATGCATAAAGTGTGTGTATATGTTCTTATCCAATGCAAAATCAGGCGGTCCACTGATTCAGTTGACCTCCTTAATGCAAATCATGATAGTTCCATGTGTCCATTATGTATGCGAAAGAATCCTAACGATACATATTACTTCTACATGTGTGCACAACCATTCATCAAAATGCAGCATCCATATGATAACACAACCAATATGCATCCATTAATTAAAATATGCACACACATTTATATGCAATATGAAAGTGATTGAGCCGATCTAGTGCCTAATGTGTGTGTACAGGCATCCACGAGCAACCACTAACAACCACTTGCAACCACTCGCAACCATCAATCATAACATGTTTCAAATACATGTTTACATCCATTAGTTTCTACCTAAGGATAAAGAATAGGGCTGAGGTGATATACTTAAAAGATTGATATAAGCATGAATAAACTTATGGAAAAAGAGATCAAGGAGGTACCCTAAAAAAGAAGAGGGTAGGCTACGCATATTTTCCTCTCAGTTTCCCAAGTCGCATCTTCCTCAGCGTCACTCCATTGAACTTTAACAAGCTTGACTTCACGGTTGCGTAGCTTTTTGACTTCTGTACTCAAGATACGAGTTGGAATTCTTCTGACGCTCGCTTCTTGTTCCACTTTTACTTCCTCTAGCATACTTGGCTCCACCACTTCCGCAGACTCATGTAAGCACTTTCGTAGTTGAGAAACATGAAAAACATTATGAACTCCAGCCAGTTTTTCGGGTAGCTCTACTCTGTAAGACATCATCCTAATCCTTTCAATGATAGGAAATGGTCATATAAATCTTGGTGCTAGCCTTCCTACGGACCCAAAGCGAATGACATTCCTCAAAGGAGATACTTTAAGGAACACCCTATCTCCAACCTCAAACTCAAGGTCGGTCCTTCTTCTGTCTGCGTAGGACTTCTATCTATCTTGTGCAGCCTTAATCCGTCTTCTTATCAAGTCCACCTTTTCTGTGGTTTCTCTAATCATGTCTGGCCAAAGTACGAGCTTTTCTGTAGACTCCCACCAACAAGTTGGTGATCGGCATGGTCTTCCATATAAATCTTCGAAGGGAGCCATGCCTATGGTGGCTTGGTAGCAATTGTTGTAAGCGAATTCCACCAAAGGAAGATGATCATCCCATGTCCCTCCAATGTCAAGAACGCACAAACTCAAGATGTCTTCCAACACTCTGTTCACCCTTTCCGTCTGACCATCGGTTTGGGGGTGATAGGCCGTGCTTAAGCATAATTGTGTGCCTACAGCCTCTTGCAAACTCTTCAAAAACTCACTAGTAAAGATAGGATCTCGATCACTCACTATGCTGGGGGGTATCCCATGGGGTCGAACTATCTCTTGAAGGTAAATGGATGCTAGGGACGAGGTAGTCCTTCTACTCTTAACAGGTATAAAGTGAGCGCTTTTAGTAGGCATGTCTACTATTACCCAAATACTGGTATTGCCCCTTCTTGACCTAGGCAACCCATCAACAAAGTCCATTGAAATGTTATCCCACTTCCACTGTGGGACCTCCAGAGGACGAAGCAGACCACCAGGCCTCTTCTGCTCCGCTTTGACTTACTGGCAAATCAAGCACTTAACGACAAACTCAGCTACATCCCTCTTCATCCCATTCCAAAAGAAAACCCTTTTTATATCTTTATACATATTGTCGCCGCCTGGGTGTATGGTCAGCTTAGAATATTGTGCTTCTTCGAGAACTGTTTTCACTAAATCCCTTACTTGTGGGATGCATAGCCTTCCATCCCGTCTCAACCAACCCTTATCATCGATGGAGTATCTATTGAGGTGACTAGAAGTCTCACCACTAACTAGCTTATCCATCACATCAACTAGCTGAGGGTCTTCTCGTTGCGCGGTTCCTATTGAGTCCAAAAGAGTAGGCCGCACTGCTAGCGATACAAGTAGACCAGGTACAATTTCAGAGGACGGTCTAAAGTTAAAGTTTGCTATGTACTCCAAGCTTTTCCTTTCTACAAAGAGAGGACTCAAGGTCAGCTTCTTTCTACTCAAGGCATCTGCTACCACATTGCTCTTGCCAGGGGTATGGAAATCTCAAAATCATATGAGGACAGAAATTCCATCCACCTTTATTGTCTTAAGTTAAGTTCTTTCTGTGAGAAAAGATACTTTAATGATTTATGGTCAGTAAACAATTCAAACCTTTCTCCTAGTAGGTAATGACGCCATGACTTTAGAGCAAAAACAATGGCAGCTAGCTCCAAATCATGCGTTGGGTAGTTCTTCTCATGTACCTTCAATTGCCTTCCCCTATAACAAACTACCTTGCATTCTTGCATCAAGACAACGTCTAACCATGTACCGCATGTGTCTGTGTATACGGTAAACATTTTGCTTCCATCAGGCAATGCCAGAACTGGGGCTGTTGTTAGAGCCCTTTTCAAACGTTGGAAAGCAATATCGCAATCCAAATCCCAAGCGAAAGTTAGGTTCTTCTTTGTCAATCTTGTGAGTGGGGCTGAGATTTTTGCAAATTCTTTAATGAACTTTTAGTAAAAGTGCGCTAGCCCAAGAAAGCTTCGGACTTCGGTTGCATTCCGTGGAACCTTCTAATCTTGCACCGCAACTATTTTTGCGGGGTCCACAGCTATCCCCTCTTTGGACACCACATGTCCAAGAAACCTCACTTCTTCTCTCCAGAAATGACATTTGGAGAATTTGGCTTTCAGCTGATGTGAACGAAGAGTATCCATGACTTCCCTTAAATGCAAAGCATGCTCTTATTCATTCTTTGAGAAAATCAAAATGTTGTCTACGAAGACCACCACAAACTTATTAAGGAACACCCTGAACGCCATGCTCATCAAGTCAACGAAGTAAGTGGGTGCGTTTGTCAACCCGAAAGGCATGACAAACCATTCGAAGAAACCATCTGGGGTTCTGAACACGGTCTTATCAATGCTGTCTTCAGCCACTCTTAGCTGATGGAACCCGGTAGCCAGATCTAGTTGGGAGAAAACTGATGCACCTACAAGCTGATCAAACAAGTCGTCTATTCTTGGAAGTGGGTGCCTATTTTTCTTGGTCAGCTTGTTTAGCTCCCTATAATCCACACATAGGCGAAGTGAACCATCCGCTTTGGTTGCGAATACTACTGGAGCACCCTACTCAGAAATACTCCGCCTTATAAACCCTTTTTCGAGAAACTCTTTGACTTGCTTACTGAGCTCTCTTCTCTCTCTCGGAGCCATGTGGCGCACCGATAATGCAACTGGCTTTGCATTATCTACAAGGTATATACGAAAGTCTATCCCACGCCTCGGGGGTAAACCCCGAACTTCATCAAAGACGTCATCATATTCACGGACCACACGAACAAATTCCAAATCATCGTTGGACGCGTCAAGAGATTTTAGGTAGCTAAGCATCACCAAACCTCTAGGGTCACATGAAATATCAAGGGTCTTTCCACAACGAGTCAACAATCTAACTACCCTTCTTTCACAGTCTAGGATGGCACCGTATCCGGCTAGCCAATCCATGCCTAGAATCACGCTTTAGTCCATGAAGCCAAGAATGAAGGCATTGCATTCAAACCCAACGCCCAAGATAGATACTCTCAAATCCCGACAAATCATCGAAAGATGAGCCGAACCACCAATAGGATTTGAGAGTACTATGGGATCCGTAACTAGACTAGTATTTAAATGCAGCGTTTTAACTAACGAAGCAGATATAAACGAGTGTGAAGCGCCAGAATTCAAACAAGGTTCGAACATGATGATCAAAAAGAAAAACCAAACTTCCAACCAAGATATTTCTACCTCTTTCAGGTATGCCAGCCATGAGGGAATGCGTCTGTCCTCCAGAAGATCCTGTACTTTGTCCTTACCTTCGCCTTTTGCTTCTTTAGACGATCCTAATAAGATGCCCTGTTTCTCCATAATGATAACAACTAGTCTTCTTCTTCTTCTTCTTCTTCTTTCTAACGTCTTTATTTAAGTAGTCAGGTATTTCACAAGTGTGGACCTTCCTTTTCTCTTATCCTTACCGCCTTTCTTTGGATCTACTTTCTTATCGTGTGTCATATCCATGTCTCTCCTGTATATTCTCCATTCGTGACCTCCCACGAAAATGAGGCTTCGTCCTTAATTAACCAAGAAGCTAATTGAACCTTCCTCCCATTGTCCATCTTAAAGGTACCAACAAGTCCTCCACTTCCTTCTAGCTTTGACAAACGTCCCAGTCCTGTGAAGCAGTTTTCCGCCCATCGTACGGAAGATCTTATGTATCTTAGAAAAAGCATTTATACGTGGAGGAAGAAATTCAAAAAGGAAAGAGGAAGAGATTTAAAACGGAGAATCGAAGGAAAGATATACGGCTCTTGGGGGTTATGTTTCTCAAAATAAACTTTTCTCTTAATAAAACTCTCCTTAAAACATATTTTTGAAAGTATTTCTTTATAAAAATGCTTTTGAAAGCGGTTTTTCAAAATCTCTTATATGTTCTGGTAACCTTCAGCTCTGATACCACGTGTAACACCCCACGTCCATTAATGTCACTCACAAATGGAATGCATTAACTTTCATGGGGTATTATTGGTGCATAGAACAGAATGTAACAAGACAGATACATATATTGGTACTTGAAAAATTTTAAAACAACTTATTGCAGCGGAGAAATAGTTTGGTTACAACAACATCAAAAACCAACAATAAAACCAAGTGCACTTAATATCCATCTTGAAAAATTGTTTTATGAGTACATAAAGTAAAAAAGCATAACCCCAACATAAGTAGCCATAAAAGAGATAAGCTAATCTTTACTTTCAGCAATCCAAGCACTTCCAAAAGAGAGAGAAAGAGATCCAAATCAAGTTCCACTAGCACTAGTCCCACCCTGAGAACCTGAAGGGGGGAAGGAAGAAAAGAGGAAAAAACAAAGGGGGTCAGACATAAAGTATGGCGAGTCCAATAAATTTAACAATATAATTATTAAAGTAATTAGGATAATGCATAAGCTGGTAAAACAAGGAATGACTGTGAAACAAGTGGGCAAGACAAAACAAACAAAGGGGAATATTCTGGCGCTAATCTCGCTTCTAATCACTATAGGATAATTACTATACTGCACCATTACTAGTCACCCTAAAAGTTGATCCTGCGTACAGAACATAATAATCAGAATGGTAGTTTCGTGTACCCCTAGTTGTCTTCATAGGTGCCGCCTACCCCTATCTCCACTAGTTGTACACACTACCCCTATGCGATCGGCTCCCTAACTCGTAGATACCCGTGCTGGTCCTACAGTGGGGTGTATCACTCCCTAAAGTGGCAACCCGATACCACTAAAAATGCACGGCTTATATCTACACGATGCAACAACGTCTTACCTACCAGCCCTGGCCCACGCAAGCACATGACCCCGATGGACTTGCGTTGCCACCGTTAACCCGTTTTGACCTCTTACAATCAAACCCAGTAAGCGTGTCCCGTCCTCGATCTAACTCAAGCTCATAAAGATACTTAATGTGTTACAGGTTTGAAAAGGGTCCCCCATGCTTGACACAAGCTTTCCACCTATGCTTGGTCTCCACTAAGATTTATCACTTAACCCCTTTTTATTCATGTCTTCTTACATGTTTCAATTTGGTTAAGTGCTTCTAATCATATTTCACATGTCACCCACTTAACCCCCATGTCCCACCACATGTTTATCTTGGTTAGGTGTTACTTAATTCATTATAACCGTAACCTTGTAAGACCTCCCACATTAGACTACCGTTTGCGGTTGTTGGAATTGCCGGGCGGGTCCGGCCAGTCTTATACCGCAAACGTGTCTAACCTCGTGTCTTTACAATTGTTACGCATTTAATTTATGCCTTCGACCTCTCACATTAGACTACCGTTTTTGGTTGCTGGATTTGCCGGGTGGGTCCGGGCAGTCTTATACCATAAACGAGTCTAACCTTGTGTCTTAGGCATTTATTATTACACATAATTAATTCACCCCAAAATGAATTAATTATCCCTATTCAAATTTTCAATAATTTCCAAATTAATCTATGTCCATAATTGTTAACTAAATTATGGCCATATTTTTTAGGTATATAAATTATACCAATTAGTGTCTCAATTTTTTTTTATATGCCTTTAAAGCTATATTATGCCAATTCACCATTTGCATAATTAATATTTTCCCATCGTCCCCATGCTATTCGTACGTTTTCATATGAAATATGTTAGACTCGCAAATAGTCTAACTCATACAAAAGAAAAGAAACACCACAACTTGCATAACACATAAAATAGATCTAACTTGCAAATAAGAATTATAACATAAGTTTGCATAGCCAATAACTTACTTAGGCAATGAACATATACAACATAAATTTGCATAAAGTATCTACTTCCATGGATCTAAATATAGATCTAAACATGAAATTATGAACTTTCATATACAAATATGGGTTTCACCTAAACTAGAATATATGGAATATGGTTTTCACCTAAACTTTCATATGTGAATATAGTTTTCATCTAAAAATGTGAATATAGTTTTCACCTAAACTTGCATATGAATTTCTACAAACTTGCATATGAAATTGTCACATGTTTTTCATATAAACTAGCATATGTACTTGATTCACGTATAAAATTGTGTATAATTCACATACAGGCTTGCATAAGATTCACATACAACTAGATTATGTAAAAACATACTTGCATAAGATTCACATACAAACTAGCATATGCAAAAACTGACTTGCATAAGATTCACATATAAACTAGCATATAATTTACATACCAAACTTACATATAAACTGATGTCCTAAAATGAATCAAGTTAAACATATGTGATTGGACATATGAAATGGATCTACCAACATAAGTTAACAATACTGTCATATGTTCACCAACAGACGATAACCAAGTTAAGTAACATCACATGATTCAACAGACATGTTCTCATAATTCCAATTATAACTCATCATAATTAATTTATTAATTATTTTGTGAAAGAAATTGTATTCACAAAGACGGATTAGAGAAGAGAATAATTCGTTCGTCGTTTGTATTAGAATTCTGATTTGTCAATCCCTAAGCTTTAGGAAGTAGAACTATTCTAGCAGCAACATGGTGGCCAAGAGACTAATTTGGTTTAGGTTTAGAGCTTGAGTCTATGCGTGTTTACATAGAAGTTTAAATCAACCTAAGCCGTTAGATTATCATAGGACCAATCACAATCATCTAGACTAGATAGACTTATCTAGAATTGCCACCTCTGCCCTAGTGACTCAGCAACAGGTCAGGTAAGACTCAGCAACAAGTCAGGATCGCCACGTTTCATATCTGCCCCGGGGGGTAGGTCGACCGCCAGGTCGACCCACTAGTCGACTTGTATAGGGGAGGTTGACCCCCTGGTCGACCTGGCCTTGGGCGGGAGAAATCCCGCCCAGCCCGCTTCTCGTTTGAATTTTGAATTTTTATTCTGAACTGTTTTAAATTTATATAAAATTATTGAAACTTCTGAGGGCCATAACTTCCTCATACAGTCTGATTTTCGAAAACTTGGACTCTATTCCAAGCAGAATTTCGTGACGAACGCAATGGCATAACCCATTTCCCTTAATTCTCATTTTAACAATTAAGTATTCTTAAAATTATTAATTTTAGTATTTAAAATTTACGGGGTGTAACAGTTGTATAATGTAATAGGTACATACAAAACATTGGAAGATACGTTTATATCAAATACAAATCAGAAACAATGGTTACTTATTAAGTCATAATACAAACAGAAATAAACAGTGTTGAAAAAATGGAAATGCATGTAGGAGGAAGCTGCATGAATATTAAGTTGATTGTTTGGCCAGATACTCTGCCTCGATCCTGTCAGCTTCTACAAGTTGCGGAAATAATAGAAATGTCAAAAATAGCATTTAGCGTACTAACTGAATGACAAAAATATAGGAAACCTATTGTATCTTATTCCCATTTTTTTGCAAATACGTGTTAAAGTGTTTCCTAACTGACAAAACAAATGTGTACATGTAATAGTAAATAACTTAAAAAGTATGGATAAACACATTCGGTATTTAACCATCGCATGTATGATCAGTTTTATCATATCTGAAAACTGTATGAACATAACCGCAGTGCATGCCCAAGGAATATAGCCATAGTGCAGGCCCGAGCTAACCTACAGTATTGTTTTTTATACACATGCAAATTAAAAATGGATGCAGAACCATCCCAACAAAATTTGGTTACCATTTATTTGCAGCTAGTAATGATGTGTTGAAACGCATTTGGTAACCTTTTATGTGATTTAATTTTGTCTTTGTTGAAGCCTTGACTGGATACCACAGACTGCAAAAATGGAGACATTAAATATGAGGATCGTTGCAAAACAATTCAAAATCAAAAGTGAAGGTGACGCACACTATTAAATACCACAGACTAAGTGCAAAAATATGTGAAAGATCCACTATTGAATGTTTAAAAGATGAATACATGTGGCATCATCTTGAAGGATGCAAGGGACAACATATGTCTCATGTGTGATATTCCTGGTAACAGCCATCTTGATTATTCATATATTCATGCTAAATGCTAATAATTATGTATTGCTAATTCAAGTCACGGTAGACAAAAGTTCATTTCAATAACATGTATGTTATGTGCCTGCTACTTGAAACCTGAAAAACATGAAAAATATCGAAATAAATTGGCTCTACACTTGCATGAACCATACTAATCTCAGATGAAAATTTATGTAAACAGTCATTACATGTGTAGTCTTCTTTACTTAACAGATATCGAAGGTTGTAAATAGAATGAAAGACTTGATCGATTTCAGCAATGAAAACAAATTGGAGCCGTAGGTAATTAATTTTTCAACAATTTTAAATTACTATGGCTATAATATTCCCTTTCCAAAAGTCTACTAACGCTTACAATTCATTAATAGAGAGTCCGAAGAAATATCCTCGTCTGCCTTTCCAGAAAAGTCGGAATCCGAGCATATTATCGCTGCATAAAACGTGCAAGTTGATCAGATGACCACACTTAACAAAATAATGGCCATGCAAAACAGTAACATAAGCTCACACATTGCTAATGGAACCCTGAATTATTCAGCAACCACCCAACAATTACTCGCATATAATGAGACTCCCATCAACTTAGGCATTTCTAGCAAAAATTTAGTCAGCATCAGCTATAAATTTTCCTAATTAAACCCACATTGGTCAGGCAAACCAAAACCATGAGTAAAACTCTTTACATCAAATTATATGCGATTGGAACAATCTTGCACATAAATCCAATGGAAAAATCTTACATATTATCACCGATTGGATCAACCTTGCAGTGAAACAAATGGAAATGATACATGAAATAAATACTTAAATGGAATCTGCATATTATCATGGGGATTTTCCATCATTTCAATGGAAAATTATTGTCAAACTTGAAGGGCCTACTGTATTTGGGTTACAAAATTATGGTACTTATAATGCCTATATATGATGTTGAATTGGGATCCTAATCAATGCCCGGTTTTCAGACAATGAAAATAACCATACCAATGGTGATCCTTAACTCTTCAAAGACACAATAAACCCACAATTTCTGTTCGGGTTTGTAGGTGTGGTGTACCACTTAGATTCGCAGGGCTAAAGGATAATATTTGTCTACTCCCTGCTTGTCAGTACAAATACCTTTCATTCATTAAGGAATATAACCGCAGTGCTGCTCGAGCTAACATATAGTATGGTTTTTTTTCTAAACATATGCAAATTAAAAATTGATGCACAAACATCTCAACATAATTTTCTTACCATTTATTTGCTGCAGCTAGTAATGACGTGTTGAGACTTATTTGCTAACCTTCTATGTGATTAAATTTGTCTTTGTTGCAACCTTGACTGGATACCACAAACCGCAAAAATGGAGATATTAAATATGAGGATCGTTGCAAAATAATTCAAAATCAAAATTGAAAGCGATGCACACTAATAAATACCACAGACTAAGAGTAAAAATTTGTGAAAGATCTAGTATTGAATGTTTAAAAGATGAATACACATAGCGTCATCCTAAAGGATGCAAGGGACAACATATGGCTCATGTCTGCTATTCATGGTAACAGCTAAGTTGATTATTCATATGATTATGTTAAATGCTGATAATCACTTAAATGCTTGAATTGATTGTGCATAATTTTTAGCTTCAGTTCGAGTAACAACAGCGTGAAAGTAACAATAGTAAGAAGTTAACAAACTTATAACGGCAAGTGTCCAGTAATTATAATGTCATATCTAAAGAACGAAGTGTTTATTCTGGTGGTAAAACATGACGTAGAACAAATACAACGAACTGGTAACAAGAATTAGCAAGAAGTACAAAACAATTTTACCTCTGTTGTCGTCGTCGATGCGGAAACACAAGCTCGTTCACTACCAGCTCTGAAGAGGATTCGGTTGGTAAAGCGTACACAATTTAACCATTGATGTCGTCGTGGAGGCTGAACACGGACTCGTCCAGTGGTAGATTTGAAGGAAAAGTGGAAAGTCGAAGGCAGGTTTAACCATGGATCTCACGATTAGAGGAGTAATAAGGAAGCATATGGAAACGGAGAAGACCGCAAAAGGTGAGAATGGGAACATTTAAGCGTCGAATTTGGTGATGGTTGAATAATGCAGAATTGTAAACTTTCATATAGATGTTGTCCTATAGAAGCAAAATCTAGTAGACGTAGTGGATGAATGTGAATTTTTTTAAAGGGAAAATTGAACAAAGTTTGAAAGAAAGTCTGAGCAATGAGCATCTTATTAATGGCAGGAACAATATAATAAATATTCATTGCATATTTGCTGGTGTAATCTTGTGAAAATACATAAATGTGTAAGGGATAGTAAAAACAGATGACCTATAAAAGGGGAATGTGTTTAAACAACAATCAAGGGAAATTAAAAGGGGAAAAAATTCAGAAAGAATAATGATATTACTACAAATATAGTGTTATGTTATAAGTAAATTAGAAGAGTTTCTAGATAAGTGGAAATGGATTTATGTATTAGATACGCACAATGAAAAATTAATGTCGAAGGATACGTGGAACAACTTACAAAAAATAAAATATTAAAAGCAACATGTATGTATTATAAAACAAATATGGAAACAATGACTGCAAAGGGAAAAACAATCAGTATCATACCATTAACCGCCTAAGCATAATAGTGGTGAATAAAAAAAATTAATGATGATGTCCTGTATGTGAAACACCCCACCTCCGTTAGGGTCACTCTCAAAGGGAATGCCCTAATTTTGGTGGAGGTTTATAAGTATAAGTCACAGATATACAAGACAGATATAAGAACACATATTTTTGAACAGCGGAAAAACAACAACTTTTATTTCATAAAAAAAATACGTGTTACAACAACCATACCATAATTGTCTTACAATACTTCCAAAAACATAACATCTTCATAACTGTCTTGACTACATTATTTAAAGAAGCATAAAGAAAACATAAATAAACTGCAAAAGTCCCATAGTTGTTGTCCAAAGCCATAGTCCAAAACGAAAAGATCCAAGCAATACATTCTTTCTCTTCAAGCTGGATATGAAGGCTGGTCAAGCTGCGGTATTCCCTCCCTGTGGACCTGTGGGGGGGGGGGGAACGGAAGAAAAGAAGACGAAAGAAAAGTAGAGTCAGTCATAAAGCCTGAGTAAGTCTAGGACTATTCAGTCTATGAATAAAGAACTGGGTATGATAAGTATAAACTAGAAATGGGAAAGCACTATAAACTTAGTTAAGTTGTCTAGGGTCGAATATACTATCGTACCCCATATTAATCTCTGTACGCATATAAACTAGTTCCCAACAGGCACCCCATAATCAGGGTGAAGTGATCCATTTTATGATGATCGGCTCCTACTCGCATAGTTACATGTGTCTTACGGCCCCCGATGTTGTAGTTACCTATGCTGGTCCCACCATGGGGTGTATCAAGTCCCATGGTGGCGGCCCGACACAACCCTAGAATGCACAGGTATGCTACTGGTGCCCAGTGCCTTATTTTTCTGCGCCGGAGTGTGTGCACGCCCGCACCCCGTTAGAACCTACACTGCTGCACCACCGCCGTCGATTTGACCTCTTACAATCAGCCCAGTAATCGTGCCCCACCCTGCCTAGTTTCAGGGTATCATGATACCTTGTAGGGTTACTGCGAAAAGGGTCCTCCGCTACTAGGTTTTCTATTTCTAGCCAACATGCTAAGTTGGTTAAGTGTTTTATAAACCTAACCCCCCAATCAGTCTGTTTAGTTTAGCATGTTCCATTTTGATTAAGTATTAATATAATTTACTTAATCCTATCAATCCTGACTCAGCCTTAATTGTCTTATTAAAGCCTTATCCTCACACATTAGACAGGTATTGTTGTGGCTGCCTGTTGCCGGTTGGGTCCGGGCAGTCTTACGTCACAACTCAGTCTAACCTCGGGTCCTTGTTGGGCTCCGTGTTTAACCACCCACATTGGATAGGTATTGTTGTGACTACTGGACAGCCGGGCGGTTCCGGGCAGGTTTACATCACAACTCAATCCAACCTCGAGTTAAACACATCGTATTTTTCTACATTTACATATTTTTTCTCTTTTCTTTATTTTCTTATATGTAAATATTTGCGGCCCATTATTCAAAATCAATTTAAGCTAATGGTGTAAAGGTTTATACCAATCATGGGCCCAACCCATTCTTGAATTTGGGCCCATCTACTTTTATATTTTCATTTATTAATTAATTTGGCCCAACTCTATTTCCCCCGTTTAATACGTTCGTTTATTATAATATATGTTGGGCTTAGCCTTTTAAGCCCAACTTAGCCACGTGAAAAGGGGGAGGCTTAAAACATGATTATATACACAAAAAGGGGAATGTGAACGCATGAACTTGCAACATAACGTTGGAACTACAAAATAGAAACCGGTGTACTTGCATTGTAGTAACATATACTTTGGTCATAAAGCATAAGTGACATGAATCAAACCATGTAAACTTGTAGTTAAGTTATGAATCTAACTAAATTAGATATCATTATTGACACATAGTCTTAACTACAACATAAACCTATATTTTTACTTAGGCATAATGTCAAACATAAGCAAATCATGTTTATAAAATTACTATATGTTTACAAAGGTGCTTACTTTTGTTACTAATACAAAAGTATAGTTCAACTAGAATTATTCCAACTTAATCATGATTTTTAATCTATTCACATAATCAAGGCACAAATATACCCAAACATGAAATCATGGTTTTTGATCTATTCATGTAATCATGGCATAAATATTCCTAAACATGAAATCATGGTTTTTACTTTATTCATGCAAACTTGCAATTGGAATGTAAATCTAACTTAGCTATGTGTCACATATATTATCATATAGTTCTTGTTAACAATATAGGCCTAACATGTTTTTCAATTAGGCATAATACCAAACATAGCCTAGTCATATTCATAAAATCAACATAAGTTCACAAAGTGGCTTACTTTTGTTTCTAATACAAAAGTATGGTTTTATACATAGATCATGATGCCAATTCCAACATAATTTCATATGAATCATAATACCCCAAATTTGATCCAATTACACAAAAAGTGATTTTGTACAAAAATATACATTATGTTGGCATAGTAGCAAAACCATATACTTGCATGAATCTCAATTAAACAACCACAAACATGTAGCTTCAACGTGAATTACATACTTGCGAATATCCAATCGTATACTTGCATGAATCTCAAATAAACTACCGCAAACATGTAGTTTTTATCATGAATTACATACTTGCGAATATCCAATCGTTATATCACAACATTCCAAATCGATTAGAATCATAGCAACGCACAAATATGAATAACTATCACCACAAATCAAGTGTAATTCTCATTTTACACAAATCAAACACAGTTATTTATTCACATCGGAATAGTACTCTACTTACAATCGTGTGACGAATTCTTTAGTTCAGGAATCTGAATTCTGGATTTGGAGATGCTATTCCTTTGATGTAGGCGTTGATTTGATTTGTTTAAGTTTAACTTGTAGTTGCTTTGTGCTTTAGAGTTTGTTTCCTAATTGTCTCTCAAATTGGTGGCTACTCCTAGTCGTTCCTCAGCAGCATGATGGCCTCATTCTTATTTTTGAATGAATAGATTAGGTAGAGTCTAGGGTCATTTTTATAGAGTTTATGAACTGATTAGGACCGTCGATGTTGCTTGGGTTAATCGTAGCCATTCATTCGAAAGAGAGACCAATCAGGAGCTGACACCTAGCCCTAGTGACAAAGCAAGCCTCAGAAATTCGGACCCAGCACAGACCAGGCCAGTCAGGCCGACCAAGCAGGTCGACCTGCAAGTCGACACACGTGCCGACTGGGCAGTCGACACGGGGGGGGGGGGGGGGGTGTCGACTGGCAAGTCGACACCCCTGTCGACTTGTCCAGCCTCCCTGCGTGTTTGAAATTCGAATCTTCGAGCTGTTTTCTGAATTTGAAACTTTCTGAAAACTTTGACAGGCCATAACTTGGTCATACGGACTCCGATTTTGGAAAACTCGGACTCTATTTCACGTATTTTTCCGAGACGAACACAATGGCGTATCCCGTTTCCCTTAATTCTTTGATTTGAAATTAATTATACTTTAATTTGTGAATTTCACTGTTATAGAATACACGGGGTGTTACATTCTCCCCCACTTAAAAGGATTTCGTCCCCGAAATCTTCAAGTTTAGGAAAAATATATATATCCTAACATCCAAACATCCATCTACTCATCCATCAAACACGAGTATCCATTGTCCTTAAAAGACTTCTAATGCTTCATGATCATATGCGAAGTGTGTGTGTACATGTACTTATCTAATGCAAAATCAGGCGGTCTACTGATTCAGTTGACCTCCTTAATGCGAATTATGTAAGTGCTATGAATCCATTATGTATGCAAATTTTCCTATTCATGATTCTACATGAGTGCACAATCATTCATACAAATGCAACATCCATATGACAACACATTAAAGTTCAACCATATACGAATGCAAACATATATGCATATGCAATATGAAGTGACTGAGCCGATCTAAAACCTAGATTGTGTGTGTATATGCAACCACTAGCAATCACTTGCAACCACTTGCAACCATCATCCATAACATGTTTCAATTACATGTTTTCATCCAAAGAGTTTCTACCTAAAAGATAGGGTCGAGGAGATATACCTAAAAAAATAGATAAAAGCGCAACTTAAGGAAAAAGAAAGATCAAGGATGTACCCTAAAAAAGAAAAGGGTAGGCAGCGCGTATTCTAGCTTCAGTTTCCCAAGTTGCATCTCCTTCAGCGTCGCTCCACTGAACTTTGACGAGCTTGACTTCGCGGTTGCTTAGCTTTTTCACTTCCGTTCCTAATATGCGGGTTGGAACTTTTCTTATGGTTGCTTCGCGTTCCACTACAGCTTCTTCTAGGATATTTGGCTCTACCACTTCAGCAGACTCATGTAGACATTTTTGGAGATGTGAAACGTGAAAGACGTTGTGAACTCCGGCCAATTTTTCGGGTAGCTCTAATCTATAGGCCATTTCCCAATTTTCTCGATGATAGGGAATGGCCCTACGAACCTTGGTGCTAGCTTTCCTGTGGTTCCAAAACGAACAACGTTCCTTAGCGGAGATACCTTAAGAAAAACTCTGTCTCCAACCTCAAATTCAAGGTCGGTCCTCCTCTTGTCGGCGTAGGACTTTTGTCTGTCTTGGGCCGTCTTCATCCTTCTTTGTATTAAGTCTACTTTCTCTGTAGTTTCTCGGATCATATCTGGTCCAAGTATGAGCTTATCAGTAGACTCCCACCAACAAGTGGGCGATCGGCACGGTCTTCCATATAAAGCTTCGAAGGGAGCCATTCCGATGGTTGCTTGATAGCTGTTGTTGTAGGCAAATTCCACCAAAGGAAGATGGTCTTCCCATGTCCCTCCGAAGTCAAGGACGCACAGTCTTAGAAGGTCCTCCAAAACTCTGTTCACTCTTTCTGTAAGGCCGTCGGTTTGGGGATGATAGGCTGTGCTCAAGCATAACTGCGTTCCTACTGCTTCTTGCAGACTCCGCCAAAACTCACTGGTGAAGATAGGGTCTCGGTCACTAACAATGCTGGATGGTATTCCATGGAGTCGAACGATTTCCTTGAGGTAAAGAGATGCTAGGGATGAGGCAGTTCTTTTACTTTTGACAGGTAAAAAGTGGGCGCTTTTAGTAAGCCTATCCACTATTACCCAAATGCTAGTGTTGCCTCTCCTAGACCTAGGCAGCCCATCGATGAAGTCCATTGAGATGCTATCCCACTTCCACTGCGGGACCTCTAGAGGATGTAGCAGACCGCCAGGCTTTTTCTGTTCCGCCTTAACCTGTTGGCACACCATACACTTAGAAACGAATTCTGCCACGTCCTTTTTCATGCCGTTCCAGAAGAAAGTTCTTTTTATGTCCTTGTACATTTTATCTCCGCCTGGGTGTATCGTCATCTTGGAGTGATGTGCTTCCTCGAGAACCCTCTTTACTAAATCCCTTGTCTGTGGGACGCATAGTCTTTCGTCTCGCCTTAGCCAACCCTTATCGTCGATGGAGTATCTGTTGAGGTGACTTGAAGTCTCACCCCTAATTAGCCTATCAATCTTTTCCACAAGCTGAGGGTCTTCGCGTTGTGCTGTCCCTATTGAGTCCACTAAAGTCAGGCGCACTTCGAGAGATGCTAGCAAGCCTGGTACAAAATCGGAGGAAGGCCTAAAGTCGAAGCTGGCTATAAACTCTAGGCTTTGTCTTTCAACGAACAACGGGCTTAGGGTCAATTTCTTTTGGCTCAACGCGTCTGCCACTACGTTGCCTTTGCCCGGAGTGTAGGAGATCTCGAAATCGTACGAGGCAAGAAACTCCATCCATCTTTGTTGCCTCAAGTTAAGATCTTTCTGCGAGAAAAGATATTTCAATGATTTATGGTCAGTGTAAAGTTCGAACTTCTCACCTAGGAGATAGTGTCGCCAAGACTTGAGTGCAAAGACGATGGCAGCTAACTCAAGATCGTGGGTCGGGTAGTTCTTTTCGTGCACTTTCAACTGCCTTCCGCCATAAGCTATTACCCTTCCTTCTTGCATTAAGACGACGCCTAGCCCTGTCCCACATGCATCTGTATAAACAGTGAACATCTTGCTTCCATCTGGCAACGTCAAAACTGGGGCTGTTGTAAGAGCCCTTTTTAGTCGCTGGAAAGCAAACTCGCAATCCAAGTCCCATTTGAACGCTAGATTCTTCTTGGTCAATTTCGTGAGCGGAGCTGAGATTTTCGAAAAATCCTTTATGAACTTTCGATAGAAACCTGCTAGTCCTAGAAAACTTCGGACCTCAGTTGCATTCCTTGGTGTCTTCCAATCCTGTACCGCCACTACCTTAGCAGGGTCCACTGCTAACCCTTGTTTGGATACTATGTGCCCAAGGAACCTCACCTCTTCTCTCCAAAAGTGGCATTTGGAGAATTTGGCTTTTAGCTGATGGACTCGCAGAGTTTCCATGATTGCCCTTAAGTGCTGAGCATGTTCCTCTTCACTCTTTGAGAAGATAAGGATATCGTCTACGAAGACCACTACGAACTTGTTGAGGAAATCTCTGAATACCCTACTCATCAGGTCCACGAAGTAAGCAGGTGTGTTTGTCAAGCCGAAAGGCATGACAAGCCATTCAAAGAAGCCGTCTGGGGTTCTGAATGCCGTTTTATCGATACTATCTTCAGCCACCCTTAGCTGATGAAAACCGGTCGCTAAATCGAGTTGGGAGAAAACAGACGCTCCTACAAGCTGATCAAACAAATCATCAATTCTGGGGAGAGGGTGCCTATTCTTTTTCGTTATCTTGTTGAGCTCCCTATAATCAACACATAGACGGAGTGAACCATCCGCCTTTGTAGCGAACACCACTGGAGCGCCCCATTCTGAAATGCTCCTCCTAATGAACCCCTTCTCTAGAAGCTCTTTAATATGTTTACTGAGCTCTTTTCTTTCCCGTGGAGCCATGTGTCTAACGGGCAACGCAACGGGCTTTGCATTATCTACAAGATATATGCGGAAGTCTATCTCCCGCTTCGGAGGCAAGCCCTTCACCTCTTCGAAGACATCCGGATATTCCCGGACCACTCTAACCGATTGCAAATTTTCAACGGAGGCATCTAGCGATTCAAGGTAACTAAGCATAACCGCATACGAGGGATTACAAGAAATTTCCAAAGTATTACCGAGCTGGGTTAGGAGCCTAACAACCCTTTTCTCACAATCAAGGATGGCCCCATTATTGGATAGCCAATCCATGCCCAAAATCAAACCATATCCCGAAAAGCCCAAAACAAAGGCACTACATTGAAATTCTACGCTTAGAATAGAAATTTTCAATCCCAAACAGATCATAGACAAATGAGCTGGGCCCCCAATTGGGTTTGAAACAATTAAGGGGTCCTCTACCGTACTAGTTTTTAGGTGCAGAGATTCTACTAAAGCAGACGAGATAAAGGAGTGTGATGCGCCAGAATCAAATAAAGTGCGAACGGGGTGATCATAAAGATAAACTACACTTTCTACAGAAGTATTTATACCTCGCTGTTGCAGAGGTGGCGCTTCTAGCACATGAACTTGTGCCCCTGAGGTGGATCCAGCCCTCTGCCCTTGTCCTCGTTTCTTTGGGCAGTCCTTAGCCCTGTGGCCTGTCTCACCGCAAGAAAAGCACCCACCATTCTCCTTGGCCTTCTTTTTCCGGCAATCTTTCACTAAGTGCCCCACTTTGCCACAGAAATTACACTTCCTCTTCTCTTTGTTGCCTTTCCCGCCCTTCTTAAAGTCTGTCTTCTTAGGCTGCAAACCCTCTTTCTTCCATTGAGAGCTTTCTGCCTTTGTCTCCTTCTTGCCCGTATCCTCTTCGTTCAGCAATGCCATTTGTACCAACCTTTCATATGTAGCTCCCATGGGTATATGGGTCATGGCCAAACTGTGTAATGGCTCATTCAACCCTTTGACGAAACGGAGAGCCTTCTTGTGCGGGGTGTTGACTAGGTCCAGCCTAAACCTAGCCAGCTCATCGAACTGATTAACATACTCTTTGACTGTCTTGTTCCCTTGCTTAAGAAATAAGAATTTTTCCAACTGCAAACTCCTTTCCGCATCTGAGAGAAATTTAGCCTCAAACCTTGCCCTAAAGTCCTCCCATGTCTCCACTGGTCTTTCTGCATTAGTGACTTCCCACCAGTAGGAAGCCTCGCCCTTTAGTAGCCAAGCTGCCAGTTGTACTTTCTGTCTATCTTCTACCTCAAAGATGACGAATAAGTCCTCGGTTTCTTTCAGCCAATTTCTGGCTGCCACGAAGGACTTAGTTCCATGGAAATCCTTTCCTCCCATACCTTTAAAATCTTTACATATCTTAGCAAACGTGTTTCCCCGTGGAGAAGGTGGAGGAAGAGGTGCTGCTGCAGCTGGATGATTTCCTGCAGCTGGGGGAGGAGGAACGGTAGGACCTGGCTGAGTGGCCCTTGCTTCTAAGAACCATCTAAACCAACCAGGTATTGGTACACCCTCTGGCAAGTTAAGTTCTTCGGACATGCTGAAACAAAAAGGATAGATTCAAAATGAAGGATAAGAGATAGTACCTATGGCTTTGGGGGGACTTTGCCTTTTAAAATAAAACATTTTAATTTTAAAAAAAATGCTTCTTTAAATTTCCTTTTTGAAAATAAATTTCCAAAACTTTTTATCTTATCTGGTAAACCTATACTCTGATACCAAGTGAAACACCCCACCTCCGTTAGGGTCACTCTCAAAGGGAATGCCCTAATTTTGGTGGAGGTTTATAAGTATAAGTCATAGATATACAAGACAGATATAAGAACACATATTTTTGAACGGCGGAAAAGCAACAACTTTTATTTCATAAAAAAAATACGTGTTACAACAACCATACCATAATTGTCTTACAATACTTCCAAAAACATAACATCTTCATAACTGTCTTGATTACATTATTTAAAGAAGCATAAAGAAAACATAAATAAACTGCAAAAGTCCCATAGTTGTTGTCCAAAGCCATAGTCCAAAACGAAAAGATCCAAGCAATACATTCTTTCTCTTCAAGCTGGATATGAAGGCTGGTCAAGCTGCGGTATTCCCTCCCTGTGGACCTGGGGAGGGGGAGGGGAACGGAAGAAAAGAAGACGAAAGAAAAGTAGAGTCAGACATAAAGCCTGAGTAAGTCTAGGACTATTCAGTCTATGAATAAAGAACTGGGTATGATAAGTATAAACTAGAAATGGGAAAGCACTATAAACTTAGTTAAGTTGTCTAGGGTCGAATATACTATCGTACCCCATATTAATCTCTGTACCCATATAAACTAGTTCCCAACAGGCACCACATAATCAGGGTGAAGTGATCCATTTTATGATGATCGGCTCCTACTCGCATAGTTACATGTGTCTTACGGTCCCCGATGTTGTAGTTACCTATGCTGGTCCCACCATGGGGTGTATCAAGTCCCATGGTGGCGGCCCGACACAACCCTAGAATGCACAGGTATGCTACTGGTGCCCAGTGCCTTATTTTTCTGCGCCGGAGTGTGTGCACGCCCGCACTCCGTTAGAACCTACACTGTTGCACCACCGCCGTCGATTTGACCTTTTACAATCAGCCCAGTAATCGTGCCCCACTGGCCTAGTTTCAAGGTATCATGATACCTTGTAGGGTTACTGCGAAAAGGGTCCTCCGCTACTAGGTTTTCTATTTCTAGCCAACATGCTAAGTTGGTTAAGTGTTTTATAAACCTAACCCCCCAATCAGTCTGTTTAGTTTAGCATGTTCCATTTTGATTAAGTATTAATATAATTTACTTAATCCTATCAATCCTGACTCAGCCTTAATTGTCTTATTAAAGCCTTGACCTCTCACATTAGACAGGTATTGTTGTGGCTGCCTGTTGCCGGTTGGGTCCGGGCAGTCTTACGCCACAACTCAGTCTAACCTCGGGTCCTTGTTGGGCTCCGTGTTTAACCATCCACATTGGATAGGTATTGTTGTGACTACTGGACAGCCGGGCGGTTCCGGGCAGGTTTACATCACAACTCAATCCAACCTCGGGTTAAACACATCGTATTTTTCTACATTTACATATTTTGTCTCTTTTCTTTATTTTCTTATATGTAAATATTTGCGGCCCATTATTCAAAATCAATTTAAGCTAATGGTGTAAAGGTTTACACCAATCATGGGCCCAACCCATTCTTGAATTTGGGCCCATCTACTTTTATATTTTCATTTATTAATTAATTTGGCCCAACGCTATTTCCCCCGTTTAATACGTTCGTTTATTATAATATATGTTGGGCTTAGCCTTTTAAGCCCAACTTAGCCACATGAAAAAGGGGAGGCTTAAAACGTGATTATATACACAAAAAGGGGAATGTGAACGCATGAACTTGCAACATAACGTTGGAACTACAAAATAGAAACTGGTGTACTTGCATTGTAGTAACATATACTTTGGTCATAAAGCATAAGTGACATGAATCAAACCATGTAAACTTGTAGTTAAGTTAAGAATCTAACTAAATTAGATATCATTATTGACACATAGTCTTAACTACAACATAAACCTATATTTTTACTTAGGCATAATGTCAAACATAAGCAAATCATGTTTATAA
Organism: Allium sativum; assembly: GCA_030737875.1. Taxonomy (NCBI): domain Eukaryota; kingdom Viridiplantae; phylum Streptophyta; class Magnoliopsida; order Asparagales; family Amaryllidaceae; genus Allium; species Allium sativum. The sequence goes on along the minus strand of CM060923.1, from coordinate 471,405,963 downwards.
AATTACTATATGTTTACAAAGGTGCTTACTTTTGTTACTAATACAAAAGTATAGTTCGACTAGAATTATTCCAACTTAATCATGATTTTTAATCTATTCGCATAATCATGGCACAAATATACCCAAACATGAAATCATGGTTTTTGATCTATTCATGTAATCATGGCATAAATATTCCTAAACATGAAATCATGGTTTTCACTTTATTCATGCAAACTTGCAATTGGAATGTAAATCTAACTTAGCTATGTGTCACATATATTATCATATAGTTCTTGTTAACAATATAGGCCTAACATGTTTTTCAATTAGGCATAATACCAAACATAGCCTAGTCATATTCATAAAATCAACATAAGTTCACAAAGAGGCTTACTTTTGTTTCCAATACAAAAGTATGGTTTTATACATAGATCATGATGCCAATTCCAACATAATTTCATATGAATCATAATACCCCAAATTTGATCCAATTACACAAAAAGTGATTTTGTACAAAAATATACATTATGTTGGCATAGTAGCAAAACCACATACTTGCATGAATCTCAATTAAACAACCACAAACATGTAGCTTCAACATGAATTACATACTTGCGAATATCCAATCGTATACTTGCATGAATCTCAAATAAACTACCGCAAACATGTAGTTTTTATCATGAATTACATACTTGCGAATATCCAATCATTATATCACAACATTCCAAATCGATTAGAATCATAGCAACGCACAAATATGAATTACTATCACCACAAATCAAGTGTAATTCTCATTTTACACAAATCAAACACAGTTATTTATTCACATCGGAATAGTACTCTACTTACAATCGTGTGACGAATTCTTCAGTTCAGGAATCTGAATTCTGGATTTGGAGATGATATTCCTTTGATGTAGGCGTTGATTTGATTTGTTTAAGTTTAACTTGTAGTTGCTTTATGCTTTAGAGTTTGTCTCCTAATTGTCTCTCAAATTGGTGGCTACTCCTAGTCGTTCCTCAGCAGCATGATGGCCTCATTCTTATTTTTGAATGAATAGATTAGGTAGAGTCTAGGGTCATTTTTATAGAGTTTATGAACTGATTAGGACCGTCGATGTAGCTTGGGTTAATCGTAGCCATTCATTCGAAAGAGAGACCAATCAGGAGCTGACACCTAGCCCTAGTGATAAAGCAAGCCTCAGAAATTCGGACCCAGCACAGACCAGGCCAGCCAGGCCGACCAAGCAGGTCGACCTGCAAGTCGACACACGTGTCGACTGGGCAGTCGACACGGGGGCGGGGGGAGGGGGTGTCGACTGGCAAGTCGACACCCCTGTCGACTTGTCCAGCCTCCCTGCGTGTTTGAAATTCGAATCTTCGAGCTGTTTTCTGAATTTGAAACTTTCTGAAAACTTTGACGGGCCATAACTTGGTCATACGGACTCCGATTTTGGAAAACTCGGACTCTATTTCACGTATTTTTCCGAGACGAACACAATGGCGTATCCCGTTTCCCTTAATTCTTTGATTTGAAATTAATTATACTTTAATTTGTGAATTTCACTGTTATAGAATACACGGGGTGTTACAGTATGTGAAGGATTTCTAATACTGGTTTGAAGGTATTAATTTGTTCATGAAATAAAATAATATTTGGAAAGTAAAAAATTAGCATAAACTAAACTATAATTACAATCAAATGTAGGAAAATAAGGAAAGGTTGAAGTAAATTCAATCAGCAGTTGATAATGTTGCAGAAAACAATGATATTATTTCGAAAATAGCGCTATGTTACATCTAATTAAAATGATTGATGTATGTGGATATATGTATTAGATTTAGACTGTGGTAAACTAATATAGAAATATAAAAAGGATGATTTATAGAAACGAAAATCAAGATAGTAAAATGTGTGATTAATTATACAATACCTGCAAAAGCAAAAACAATCATTGACATATCATTACCTACCTGAGTATGACTGTAAGTTAAAAGTATTTGTAATGATGAAGTTAGGTATGGAAAGAAATGTATGTTGTAACACCCCGTATTTTAACAACACTAAAGGAGAATAAATTAAATAATAATTAATTTAATATTTGGAATTAAGGGTAATGGATTGCGCCATTGCGCCCTTCTCGAAATTCTGGTCAAGATAGATATTTTGTTTGCGTAAAACGAACACCGTATGAAGAAGTTATGAGGGTTTGAAGTTTGTATACACGCAAGATAATTATACACACACACACATATATATATATACATATATATATATATACATATATATATATACACACATATATATATATATAGGGTCCAAGAATTCAAAAATCAGGTCCAGAAAGTTCAAAATCGTTCAAATTTCAGAATTCGGGGTGAGCGAGAAAATTCCCGCCTAGGGGAGTCAATCCCTTAAGGGGGTGTCGACCTCTAGGTTGACCCCCCCAAAGGAGGTGTCGACACCCAGGTCGACCCCCCCAGGGATGACGTGGCTAGGTCGGTTAGGAGGCTGGCAGTTATAAATATAGGCTCATTTCTCTTGTTTTCTTCGCTAAAAATTAATGGAGGCCAAATGCTGTCAGTTCTTGACTGAATCAAATCTTTTTCCCTTCTTCTGCAATCAAATAAATCAAGTTTGGAGTTTCAAGTGTTTCAAGTGTAGATTTGTGATTCAACCTCCGATTTTCTCCTTCTATTTTTCTAGATCCGATCATTGTGAGTTTAAGCTGCCTTTAGATTTAAAATAAATAAAAGTAAAACATGATATGACTGTAATTTGGATCTAGCCTTGTGATTGAATCATACCAGATCTATTGTAACTTGTGAGTCTATGATATTCTAACATAGCTATGATTTGGATCTTAACCTTTATTATGTCAGATCTACTTTTGATTATAGATCTAAAATCACAATTTAAATCATATTGTACTATCATGTTTGTGGTTGATTTGGATTTAACCTTTATCATGTCAGATCTACTTTTGATTATAGATCTAAAATCACTATTTAGATCATATTGTACCTATCATGTTTGTGGTTGATTTGGATCTTAATCTTTATCATGTCGGATCCACTTTTAATTATAGATCTAATTCACTATCTAGATCATATTGTACAATCGTGTTTGTGGATAATTTGGATCTGTCACTAATTAGACATCTAAATTCTTATTTAGATCTATTCATGCCTATTATGACATCCCTACTATGTTAGAACCAGTTTTAATATCTTATTTTCACCTGATCTACTCTTATATGTCCATCTTATCACTAAGCCATTATGTGTTTATGTCAATTTTGTTAGAATAACCAGTTCTATCATCTTCCCTTCACCCTTTTTCTTTTTTATATTTTTATAGCCAATCTACTTTTGAGCCTAGGAAGGTCACTAAAATATGCGAATATGTTAGTTTGGAAACAAGGGAAAAAGCGTTAATATTGGACATAAATTAAAAAGGTGAAATTTGGCATAACTTGAATAATGAATATGAACATGAATTTGGACATATAATTCACTATGAACATAATTAGGAAAAAGGGGCATGAAACCTATAAAGACATAGGAACAATTGGTTTACAATTGGAAACACCTAGGATTACAGTAATTAGAAACTATAACGGTACTTATGACATGAGGTTAGATTGCACTTGTGGTGGAAGTCTACCTGGAACCGCCTGGCATATCCACCAACCACAAGTGGTGAATCTAATGTGAGAGGTCCAAGTGCACAAATATGAGACGTGCTAAGACACAAGGTTAAGCCCGATATGTGGAATAAGTATGCCCGGACCTACCCGGCATATCCAGCATCCACAAGTTGTAGGCTTAATGTGGGAGATCTATAGCATTATAACCATAGATGGATAAATGGTAATGAATTGGAGTAAACAAGGAATGATAGTAACCTATTATGATTAATTACTTTAATGAAAATGTTGTATATAATAGGTAGGCTTGTCCTAGGGACAAGTGGAAATTATAACATAAGTTATAATAAAAAGGAAAGGAAGCATATTAGTAAACCTTAGTTAAGAAAACTAAGTTAATAAGTAAACAACGTCAAGTTGTAGTGATATTTCAAACAAAAAACAAGTGAATTGAAATGTAATATACTTAATTAAATATTAAGTAAAACATGTTATTGTAACTACGGAATCAGATAATGAATAACACAAAAAGGGATTGTAAGATTACTCCCGTTAATTACAATCCAAGGGTGAAAGACTGTAAGATTACTTCCGTTAATTACAATTTAAAAAATAACATGTAATGGGTCTTATTAATAAAATTAAATGGATTAAGTTATATTTACATGGAATTAATAATCTAGTGGAACTTTGGCAAGTGAAAAGAAGTCAATGTGAATAGTGATAACCTGTTAGTCTGTAATACTTAACCTAGTTGAATCCATAAGGATTGTATGGACATGTTAACTTGAGAATGGGTTAAGTAAGCTTGGTTGGAACAGTGGGAGGGTTAAGTATATCTAGGTTGGTGGGTAATATTTATATAGACCCACAAAACTTAACCGGTTGGGGTTATGTAATTAAAGGCACCATTAGGCAAGTATAACCTATGGAATCCTAGTGGGGATACAAGACAAAGGGAGAGCCTGTATCATCTTGTATGGGGGAACCGTTTCAGTCAATAACCCATATAATAGTATCAAAATGAGTACTCCGTCCTAGGTCGGAGTTGGGGCACGCTTACTAGGCTAATTATAAGAGATCCAAACGTGGAGGACGGTGTGGGCGGCGCGAACCGACCGGGTCATGTGCGTACTTGGGCCGGGCAGAGGGGGATAAGACAAACGTGACACCTATAGATATGGTTGTGCACATTATACGTGGGGTTGCCACTTTAGGAAGTGATACCTCCTACTGTGGGGCGGGCACAAGGTATTTACGCTGATTAGGGAGCCAATCGATTGGGGTAGTAGTTTGGGTACATATAGACTGGTGAAAAGTTTAGGAGCCCGTTAGGTTCGACTGCCTGTTGGACGGTATGGGGTTAACACCTCTCACCAGAAGTACGCCTAAGTCTACCAGCTTATACATGTTGGGGATCATTTCATTTCTAGATTATACTAGTATTAGTGCAGAGCAATCATTAGAGAAGCGTGCACACTCTATCAAGTTTACCTTGTCATACCTGCCTTATATGATGTTACCTTTCGTATCTACTTTATATGTCTGTCATGCTACTCTTACTTATTTACTTGTTAAAAGTAACTGGACTCGCCAGACTTTACGTCTGATCCTTTTTGTTTCCTCTTCGTCCTTCCATTTCCCCCTAAAGTTCTCAGGGTGGGAATTCTCAAGCTTGACCAGGTTTAGCTATCACTTTGCTGGAGCTGCTTAGATGTATGGCTCAAGTTCCTATCTTTACTATGGACAGGTTTTATTTGGTGATTATGTTTCTTTTATTTTGTACTTCGATATTTAAGTGAAAGATAGAAGTTTTTATGATGTATTGGTTTTTATGTAATTCAGATATATGATGTTTTGAACCACGATGCTTTACGATTAATAAAGTTTGTTTTTATTCCGCTGCAAATTTTATATCTGCCTTGTAATATTTCTGTTTCTGTTTACTTATAACGCTTCACGAAACTTAATGCATTCTCTTAATGAGTGACATTAATGGATGTGGGGTGTCACATATGTAGTATTTACCTTATAATAACATGTCTCAAGCAGCTTTGCCCTAAATAAAGAGGCTAGTAGGATCTTCATCGATAACTTGCCTTTGTAATTTATTTTAATATCAAGAGAAATCCAGCAAGAATTATTTTCTGATCCTTCTGTAATTGAAAAACATGATGTAGATTGTTGTTAAAAGCATGGCATCATGACAAAAATAGTTATAGATATATATAGTAATGCATGTTCAGTGCTAAAATTAGTATCATAAACACCAAAATAAAATTCAGTACATGGGACGATTATGATTTAAAAAATTGATACGTGTTTCTATTATCAATTGTGTTTTTAGTGATCTGATCCAAAAAATATATGTTATGGTATGTATAAATTAAGGAAATTTGTTCAGTATATGTTTTAAATTGGAAAGGCATAAAGGGAAGCACACAAAAGGAAATTTGTTCAGTGACCTATATAAAACACGGAAACTATAAACTATTGGCAAAGGATCTAAACGACACACTAAAAATTCAATTGGAAAAGAACAGTGTGAGAATTGAGAAACAATAAGGTAAAGATGGAAACATCTTTAACATATTGCTGAAAGTCATACCACCACAATGTATGCAAGTATATACATTCTTACATACACGCCCATAAATATACGTATATTGACATATATATCCCTGTGGTCATGCACGAACGTGTGTAGATTCGGTGTCCAATTTTCTTTAAGAGTACTATAAGGTCAAACATCCTTTTTATAAAAGCTTGAACAAATTTCTTCATTTAAAATGGAGCTTTTTTTACTATTGATAATAAGTTAAGTTGTTTCATAAAATATTCAAAGGTTTATTTACTTTTTGTGCATAACAGTTAATGGTGTTGAAATTCACTATCTATACATAAATATGAAAAGTATGTTAGTGAATAAACCCATTGCTTCATATACATGTTTTGTTTATTATTAAAGCAGCTTGAAAGAACTGAAATGATGGTGATATTTTAATTAAAAATGTTGATTATATATCTAGAGCTAATATACTATGCTAATAAACTTAGCAATAGGTAGAACATGTAGTTAATTGTATCAACCAAAAAAGAAATAATGCCAACCTTGCTCAAATGCTGACTTATGTAGGTTTGATAATCAAGCGATTAATTTAAAAAGGCCAATTATATAGGTTTGACAATAAAGCAATGTTATTTACTGAATCATATGAAAATTTCATATATAAAAATTATGAGAACAAAAGTAGAAATGACATTTAACATACCGTTAAAGGCCTCAACATGACATTGAGCAGTCGATCTTTTTGTTGATGTAGTCACACTGATAATTGATTTCATCATTTGTGAAGGCTTTTCATTTTCCATTCATATACGGTATCCTGCAAATTTTGAGGTTGTTTCAATTAATTTATCACAAAATAAACATGATGTACAAAGCCATGTTGTTCTACAGTAGAAGTAATTCAAGATTCTTGTTTTTAAGTCCAATCCATTGTGAATTCACAGACAAAACTGGACTGTTGTTAAAAGGGAGAGATTATGACAACAAATATTAAAAACATATGAAGACTTCGAGAACCATTTTGTCTTTACTAATTAGCTATTTTATTTTACCCAATTAGTACATAAGGTCATATTTTCTGTTTTAGCAATTTGAAACAGGATATGAAAAGTGTTAAAGCACATGACCATCTATGAACCTAAAGCTCAACTAAATCATTAAAAACGATAAAACAACCCAGAACTAAAATCTGTAAATCGTAATTATACAAATAAAATTGATAAAACAAATTGGAGATATTTAGGTATGTAGTAAATAGAACTGAAAAACAGCAACAAACAACATTTTCTTCATTGGTAAAAAACAACTAAATTAATTATAAGAAAAATTAGAGTAGGATGCATTGCACCTAATTGGCGTTCCTCCATAATGGATGCCATAAATCTGGCTTATGCTTTCTCCAAAATGACATCATAAAACTCCAATTTGGAAAGACACAAATAAATCAGCATGGCCTAAAGGTACCTGCTTAATTTCATATAGGAATTATAAATTATGGGTAAAATAAATTAAAAGAAAAATTAGGCATATAAGAGTAGGATGCGGTTTACCTAACTGTCAGTTCCCCGTAATTGACACCGTAAACCCTAGCTTATTTTTTTCCTCAAATTGACTCCTTGGACCCCCAATATGAAAGCGATAGAAATAAATCAGTGTAGCTTGCATGCATCTGTTATCATCTTGGGTGGAAAGAGAGAAAAGCGTTGAGAGGAAGAATTGATTTTAGTCCAAAACCCACGGAGTTTGGAGAAAGAAGAGAGGACATGTTGAACGGAAGAAGAGTAGACGGGAAAAGTGTTATTTTGAGAGGCGGTTGAGTAAAAAGTGGGGTTTTACTATTGAAAAAAACATCGGACTACGTACGTGAAAATAGGAAGGCCATGAGAATCGATTGAATAACCATTGATGTTGAAGTGGACAAAGAAATGTGGGCAGTAGAAATGACAGACATGTCCTATATCACTATTTTCTATCTCACCATTTTGGACGTACGTGAAAGGGGAGGGATGGAAGTTCAAAAAAGCTTCACCATGACAAAGTATTTGTATTATTAGTAAAGATATATATACTTGACAAACTTAACCCGTTTTACATGTGGGGGTTATGGAAACTAGTTAAACTAGTAGGCACAACCTGTTAAATTCCTAGTAGTGGGGATGCAAGCCTAGGAGGGAAGCTTGTATCATCTGTTATGCGGGACCCATTTTAGTCAGTAACCCAACTTGGTATCAAACGAGTACTTCAAACTAGGTCGGGGTCGGGGGATGCTTACTGAGCTGATTATAAGAGGTCACTTGAGTGAGGGTGTTGACGGCGCGTTCTATCCGAGTCATGTGTGTGCATGGGTCCGCTTGCTAGGGAAGATAAGACGCTATGACATCAGTATATATAGTTGTGCATCTTGAAAATAACGGGGTTGCCACTTTCGGAAGTGATACATCCTACTGTGGGGCCGTCAAGGGTATCTATAGGGTAGGGTGCCGATCGATTGGGGGTAGTAATTAGGGTACATCTAGTCTTGCTTATTGGGAGCCTGTTATTATAGTTGGGGGTAACATATGTCATTCTTTGTTGGGCTACCTGTTTTTCTTGTTGGGGGTAAAACCTGTCACTAGAAATGCACCTAAGTCTACCATCTTATTCCAGTTGGGATCATCTTGTTCTTGTTATGCTAATACCGGTGCAAAGAAAACTACTCGAGAAGCACAATATATTCCGTCATGTTTATTCTGTTTATCCTGCCCAGTCTGTTGTACCTATCTTATGATACTGTTATCCCTCTCATCCAGTTTATATGCCTGTCATAATGCTTTAACTTATTTATATGATAAAAGTAACTAGACTCGCCAGACTTTATGTCTGACCCATTTTGTGACATCTTCTCTCTCTTCCGTTTCCCCCAAGTTCTCAGGGTGGGAATACTCAGGCTTGATTTGGATTCTCTCTTTCATTCTGCTTGGAGCTACTCAGATGTACTACTTTGATTTCCTATCTTCTCTAATATGTCTATATTTATGGGGAACTATGCTTCTTTTATTATTGTACTCTGATGATTTTAGTACAAGATAGAAGTTTTAAGTAGATGTAATGGGTTTCTGTACTTCAGACTTATGATGTAACTATGTTTTGGACCATGATGTTTTTTGTTTAATAAAGTTTTAAATTCCGTTGTTATTTTATATCTTTCTTGTAATATTTCTGTTTCTGTTTACCTATAATGCTTCACCACAAGCGTAATCTAACCTCGTGTCTAAGTGCGGTTACAGTTTCTAATTACTGTAAATCTAGGCATGTTCATTATTAACCAATTTTAATGTTTATCCAAGATTATGCACCAAATTCTAGTTTGATTCACAATACAAGTTATGCCCCAAATTAAAGTTTTAGATCAAGGTTTAAATTATGCCCAAATCCCAATCATGTTTTAATATAAGTTATTCCCCAAATTAACATTCCCTATCATTCCAAATTTTGTGTGCGCGCATATTTTAGCGATAGGCCTAGGCTCGAAGGTAACTTGGCTATAAAAAATAAGAAGGGAAAGAGGGAGAGAAGAGAACAAGAATAGGCATAATAACAAGACATGCATATGATGACAGAAGTAAGCATACTAACATGATTGTCATATGGTGACATGATTAGGCACATTAACAGAATAAGCATAATAAAGATAGGCATGCAAGAAATAAACAAAGGATCAGGTGTACAAGTAATAACATATCTGTTTAGTTATGATTCAGGTTACTAACAGGCATAGTTTTAGATCCAACTTATAAAGATGTCAAGGTTAATATTAATTTTTTATATCTAAAAATAACATGAACTCACTTTGACTGGATCTCAAGAAGAGAGAATTGACTGTTGGTGTTGTAGCAGAGATTCTTGAATACGTATAACTCGTTGTTGTAGAAGAATAGGCTATTTTAATTGGAGTTGGGGTAGCACCTCATTGTCTCCATTGTTTTTGGTGATTAAAACAATGAGAATGAGGTCCTATTTATAGCCTGAGGTCAACAAATCTTTTTCACAAATGTGTCCAGGTGCAGGGGTTAATCTGCCTAGATCTCGGTAGGGTCGACCCTGGGGTCAATGTAAGGGTTGACACTCCCGTTATGGGGTCGACACCCCCGTTATGGGGTCGACCCAGGTATGGAAACCTAGGGGGAATGGTCGACCCTAACGATCCGATTTCCCTCGTCCTCTTCCCACTTCGCAGATATGAATAATTTTGAATATTTTGGTTAGTTTGTATATATATATATATATAATTCCATTGCATGCATACAAACTCCTATCTTAATAACTTCTTCATACGATGTCCATTTTATGCAAACTCTGAGTGTATCGTAAGCAAAATTCCAAGATTAACACAATGGCCAGTCCGTTTTACCTAATTCCTAATTTTTAATTAAGTATTCTTTAGTTTATCATTATAGTGTTCTTTAAAATTACGAGGTTGCCACTATAGGATGTGATACATCCTACTGTTCGGCCAGCACGGGTATGTACGAGGTAGGGAGCCGATCGATTGTGGGTAGTAATTAAGTTACATCTAGTCTTGCTTATTGGGAGCCTGTTATTATTGCTGGGGATAACACCTGTCATTTCTGTTGGGCTACTTATTATTCTTGTTGGGGTAAAACATGTCACTAGAAGTACACCTAAGTTTACCATTTTGTTCTAGTTGGGATCATCTTGTTCTTGTTATGCTAGTATTGGTGCAGAGAAAAGTACTTGAGAAGTGCAATATATTCCGTCATGTTTATTCTGTTTATCCTGCTCAGTCTGTTATACCTGTCTTATGATATTGTTATCCCTCCCATCCAGTTTATATGCCTGTCATGATGCTTTTACTTATTTTTATGCTAAAACTAACTGGACTCTCCAGACTTTATGTATGATCCATTTTGTTTTCTCTTCTCTCTCTTCCGTTTCCCCCGAGGTTCTCAGGGTGGGAATACCCAGGCTTGATTTGGATTCTCTCGTTCCTTTTTCTTGGAGCTGCTTATATGCACCGCTTTGATTTCCTGTTTTCTCTGATATGACTATATTTATGGGGAACTATGCTTCTTTTATTACTGCACTCTAATGATTTTAGTACAAAACATAAGTTTTAAGTTGATGTAATGGGTTTTCTGTATTTCAAACTTATAACGTAACTATGTTTTGACCACGATGTTTTCTGTTTAATAAAGTTATAAATTCCGCTGTTATTTTATATTTGTCTTGTAATGTTTCTGTTTACCTATAATGCTTCATGAAAATTAATGCATTCTGATAAATAATGACATTAACGGATGTGGGGAAATTTGGTATCAAAGCTCCCGGATATAGGTAAATAGAAACAAAAACATTACAAGATATATATGAAATAACGGCGGAATTTAAAATTTATTAAATAGAAAACATTGTGGTCCAAAACATAGTTACAACATAAGTCTGAAATACAGAAAACCCATTACATCAACTTAAAACTTCTGTCTTGTACTAAAATCATTAGAGTACGGTAATTGTAACACCCCTCTTGAAAAGCTAACACAAAGATCTTTTAGCACAGTGGTTAGTACATGGTGTTACTTTACAGGAGGTCGGGGGTTCGATACCCGCGGTTGTCACATTTGGTATCAGAGCCTATACCCAACCGGAATTGTGTGCGTAATGCTGAGGATGTCGGTCGGTGGGGTACTGATGCGGGTTACATGCACAACGCCTGGGTGGTGAGTGATATGAGCCAACGAGGACGTTGGGCTCTGTAAGGGGGGTAGTATGTAACACACCTCTCAAAAAGCTAACAGAAAGATCTTTTAGCACAGTTGTTAGTGCGTGGTGTTTCTTTACAGGAGGTCGGGGATTCGATTCTCGCGGTTGTCACAGTAATAAAGAAGCATAGTTCCCCATAAATATAGCCATATAAGAGAAGACATGAAATCAAAGCAGTGGATCTAAGCAGCTCCAAGCAGAATGAAAGAGAGAATCTAAATCAATCCTAATTCCCAACATTAAAAATGCATTAAGTTTGGTGAAGCGCTATAGGTAAACAGAAACAAAAAAAAATTACAGGACAGATATAAAATAACATCGGAATTTAAAACTTTATTAAACAAAAAACATCGTGGTCCAAACCATAGTTACATCATAAGTCTGAAATACAGAAAACCCATTACGTCAACTTAAAACTTCTACTATGCACCGAGTATTACAATGTACATGTATAACTAAATGCATTCTGATAACACATTAAAAAGGGGCGCTTGGACCTGTCCGCACATTAAAGGATGAATAGCCTAACGGGGTAGATTATCATGGTGTCATGAGGCACGAGGGGAGCGCACGTCCATCTAGTTTTCTGTTGGCTCCGAAGGACTGGAAGGGGAACCACGCGGCTTCCTGGCACATGGAGGGTACTCCGGGTAACCCTTTATGCTGTGACAACGTTCTTCTGTGCTCACAAAGGGTAGGTCTGTTCGTTTATACTTGTGAGTATGCCTTGATTGCCACGAGGGCAATCAAAAGACTATAGGGTGGCATAGGTGATTCAGCGGTCCGAGGAGCCTTGTAACTAGGATAGGTTATGACCACTCTTGAATGGCCGACAGGTCTAACCTTAGTGATAGCAAGTCGTCGGGTACCTACCATCGACAGTCAGCTTGATACGTGATGCTCGATGCGGAAAGGCGGAGAGCTAACCAGAAGACCATAGACCTTTTGCTATCAAGGCTATGGATAAGGGACAAGCCAATTAGGATTTGTTGGTTGTCGTTTGCTAGAGGGCCAGGACATTAGTTCTCAATCTTGTTTGCCTTTCACTAGTTGAGGGAGGGGTCAGGTAGGACCATAGCCACTGAAAATGCAGACCTTAGCATCTATTTATACAAATATTTGAAAAGCTCCCGACCGAGTTTCGTGTTTCTTGTAAAGCCTTGCCACGGGACTCGGTGCACAGTAGAGGTTATGTGTGATTAAGGCATCGAGTATGTTTGACGATACATACGTGAGAAAGTCTAGATACATGCATGTCTGTTCTGGGTGGTATATCGTAGACTCATGGGGGCATTACTCTTGTAACGAACATGAATTTTCTACCTAGAAAATCGACACAAAAATATCATATCGAACATTCAAGCATCGAAAACACAGGATCATTATTAGAAAGAAATTAGAGGGTGAGATAAGAAAGAAAGAAATATTAGAATAGAAGAAGGAGAACCAACACAACACAGAGTCTCACATAGCAGAGGAACAAAATATAATATAAAAATAGATCTTTACTGAGAGCTTTGAAAAATATACTTACAATCATCGGAGTACATCAGCACATCGGGACATTTATATAACCTGTCCTTATACACAATTACACAGCGGGGAAATTTTTGCCATATCATGCATCTAAACACATCCAGCTCGTCTTTTCACAGCATTCGATAAACTGAACCTGTACAACTCGGTCTAAACCGAGCAATACAAACGTCGGATCAGTCTGGTGAATCAGAGCGAGAAAAACACACTAAGTTTAAATGTATCACACAACTTGATTTTAAGTTCAAATATTTTCAAAAGAAAAAGTAATAGTAAGACCAGCCCACACATAAACACGAACGGTTTTTACCTTACTATAACCAAAACATTTTTGAAAATCAATACTTTTCTGATATTATAATAGTGTCTAAATCAAGTAAATAGAATCTAGCAGAATGCTTGCATCTCACACTCTACATACATAGTATACAATCAAAACTGCGGGTGATTATTGGAGAATGGATTTCCTGGCAAGATATGGGACCACCTTCCCGACAATGTACCTCTGGAGATGAATACATTAGGGTTCAACTCGAACATCTTTCAACCCAAGCTAAACATGACCGACCCCTCACTTCTCTTGAGAGTACCGAATATATCATTACCATGGTTGGGAGCCAGCCAACCGAACCGATAGCATATATACAAAAATAAAATGGACAACCGAAGGCATTTGATTTTTCCATATCACGTAATGATATACCCTTTTGATGGGTGCGACCTACATAGCTATGCGACCTACCCGATTTTATGCCATTCCCGTTTGATGAGGCTTGAGGTCATACTTACTTTTTTTTTGAACATCTGTCCGTTATTAACTTTGAATGCCACATCGTCAGATCCGCCAGAAATCACTAATTGACGTCCACAAAAATACCCCAGTCGGGAGCTACCCAACTATGACACGTTTGAAGAAATCAATGTACGTGACCCCGTTGGAAATACTTTGTCAGACATTCGTCCATACAAGTCATCCAGGCACATGATGAACCGAAGGCATCCTCCTAACACATCCTAGGTATTAGCCTATAGATCAACAGCGAGTAGTCCTTGCAATCCGTAGATTCCAATCACGACGGAATCACTACCAAAATATCACAGGCCGCTAAACCAGAAAAATTCAACAAGTAGTTCTTCCGCTCAGGAAGATCAACGGCCTTCAATTGCTCCATCTTCAAGCAGCATCTTCACATATTTGCTGGTTTAGAATGGTTTTCGAATATACATTTGATCCCGGTCTTTCCGTACCAATAATCGTATGGGTTCGATTTGATAGTCGGTTATTTAACTATCAAATAAATAATCATGAGAATAAAATGAGTTCACGGATTCAGTACTCAGCATTAATTGTCCTCTTTAATTAAAATAATTAAAAATGTCAATTTAAAGCTCTTGAATCTTTTAATATAACGAATATAGCTTTTCACTTCTTATATAATATAAAACTATTGTCAAACTGCGTTATTTTAATACTTAGGAATTTCCTATAATCAGATCCCATTTCTATTTCACTTCCATTTCAAACCGTTGGTTACATCATTTCTCATTATCTATATTCGAGAAAAACAATTCAACTTATCATTCATAAAATAATGTTATGAAATCTCTTTTGTTTCATTACTTTAAAACAATAACCAACCCTTATTCCTTTAGAATAATCCCATTCCAAGCTTCACTTTTTAATTCCTCACGATTTCCTTTACTTCGGAAAATTTATTATATATATATATATTCTCAAATTTTCTCATTTCCGTTACCTTGGAAATTACATTATATGTTCTCAAATCCGTTTTATTTCCGTTACTCTGGATATCTCAATATATATGTATTCTCAAATCTTGTGATTAACATTGGGTTATTATTTCACATATGGAAATAATAAATTATTCTTAACCTCTTTCCCATTACAGACTAATATCATCCTCAAATAATCCTGAAAACGTTCAAGTTGGGGTATTTAATTACCTCTCAGACCTAGATAAACAACGTTCCTATCTTCAGATAGATATGAGTTGTAATTCAAAACCTGATATTTCATCTTAATTTAAAAAACAAATCTCATTTAACTATTTTATTTATAATACGGTTTATAAAACTTCTTACTTTTGAAAATATCTCCTTTTAAATATAACTTATTATTACTTAATATGTCGTTTAAGTAATCTCTTAATAAAACCACTTCTTAACCTTAACTTCTTTGAAATAATTCATTTTACAACTTGAATTTTTTTTACCAAGTCTCATTACTGAATCTCTTACCAAATTCATTTACAAATCCCCTTTTAATCATTTCTTTTCAAAAATCTCATTTCGATTCCATTCATTTCTCTTGATTCCATTATTTAATAACGTTAATTTAAAATTAACTCCTTAACTTCACATCTCTTTTTATGAACCTTGTTTACAAAACTCAGGTTTAATATCAAACCCCTTTTATCTTTATTTCCTTTACTTAATTCAAATATCAAGTAAACATTTATTTAAGCTATCGTATTCGCATAAAATCCCTTTTATAACTTCGTTATAAAAACTCGGGTTTAATATAAAACTTGTTAATAAACTCCTTTCACCACTCGATAAGATTTTATTTCAACTCCGATTACTTTTTAAATGAATTTCAATTAAAAAGTAATCTCCTAAATTATTATTAGTTAAAATAATAATTTACTTCGATCAGTATCTACTGTATCAATAGTTCTATTTACTAAAAATAAATAGTAAATTCCTTATTAAAAATCTTATTAAAATTTAAACAATATTCATTAAACTATTTCATTAGATTAGTTCAAAACAAACTAATTTAATAATTAATCCCAGTCGAAACGGTTGACTTAGTCAACTCGAGCATGGTTAATTCGTTAACCAATTCCAATTATAGTCCTTCCTTTAAATTAATTAATAATATAATTAATTTAAATATTTTCATTAATTGTTTCTCAAAACAATTATTCAGATCTATATCGTTAGGTTAGTTTCTGGTCATTCACATTCAAATCTGATTAATATCAGAATTATCTATATACAATCATTTAATAATTAATTATAGACTTAATTAATAAATGATAAATATTTATTTTCTTTTAACAAACTTTTATTTAAAATAACACATTTAAAAAAAATCTGTCTTCAGTTATAAAATGAATTTTTATAACTTCACTTATATCGATTTACCTAACGGTAAATCAATATTAGAAAACAGTTGATTTATAGGCCATATACTGCCAATTGTTCAACCAATATTACCCATTGATTTATCAAAACAAATGTTGAATTTCAGATTAACGATCAACAACCAAATCAATCATTTAATCAGTACAGTTTATATAATGATAATATGAAAATAAATATCATTAAATATATTTGAGGAATCCCGTTGGATCCCTCCAACTTGTTCTTCCCTGTTTCAAATAATTATCTCACATAAATTCATTCAATTCAATTTAACTGATTATGTCTATAATAGTAAATAACATATATTTAACATTAACCAATTAACAAAACAATTTAACACATTTATTTTATAAACATGACCAGTAAGGTAAGTTACCTCAATTGGTTCCAACCACTAAAATAACAATTTGGTGTTTCGCTAAAATTAAACAACATTTAATTTCATTTAATTTCATCGGTTAAATCAATATATGAAGATATATCTAACAAACAGTCAACCATTAGTAGCCATAGCACACAAGTTATAAAAAACCGACTTATATAAAATATAAGTGGGAAAAAGTGAGTGAGTTTAACTCACATTGTTTTGATTTGTCTTTGAAATGGTTTGATTTCAGTTAAATTAAATAGTCGTTTAATTTAGTTGAAAAAAATCCTGCTGCTTCCAAATCTGTCCAGATTAGTTCCATGATGTTTAGCTCGTCGCCATGATTGTAACGTAACTGGTTTGGTTACATTCGGATAACACAACTAAAAATCATACCCATTATAAACACACCATTTTAATTATTAATTAATTCCTGAATTATTTTAATTACTTTGTTTTAGGATAAACCGATCCGATATAGCTCTATTTCCAATTTTTTGTTCAGCGGTTTCCGACATTCAACCTACACCAATATACGTTTCAGTTAATAATATTTTAATTATTATATAATATTTAATCTAACTCTTAAATGATACATTATAAAACTAATTGCATTGATTAAAATATGTGGTCCGTCCTTTTTATATTTACTTTTCATTTACAAACATACTGCTCTCACGAAATCCCTTACCATGTATGGCAAAAAGTCGGGCCGCCATCCTTCTCCGTAATAATTCCATTCACCAAGTGGCTTCCTGCATCTTTTAGAACGGTTTTACGTTAACTAATATTTTAAATTAAAAGCCCTAATTGCTTATGTGTTAAACTTAAATATGCTTAAATCAAATGGGCTTCGTTACCTCCTTCTGCTTTGCTATGTTTTATACCTTCTTTTTTATGTAAAACCCAATGCCCACAATTCTCAGCCCATTTTCCCTTCTCCTAATCTTCCTTCTCTTCTCTCGTAATAACCTGTTACAGGCTCTCCATCCCCATGCCACACTTCATGCATCACGTCAGAGAACTCCTCTCCCCCGCCTACTGCCACCAGACTTCGACCAAACTTTGACCCACACCACCTCACGAATGAACCCCGGGAAAACACAATACGAAAATTGCCAATTTGAAACAGTAATAAAATGTTGCTAAAAATTTTAGAAACACTTTTTAGGTGTTGCAGATTTTTGAAACACCTATACTATGTTTCAGATTGACAAATTGGAACACTTTGCAAGTGTTTCAGATTGACGGAATGAAACACTTAATAAGTGTTTCAAATTGATAAACTAAAACACTTAGTGAGTGTTTCAAGTTATTAATCAACAACACTTAGGGTGTTTCAAATTGATAATTTGCTACATTTAATAAGTGTTTCAAGATGATAACCAGCAACACTTAATAAGAGTTTCAAGTTAATAACCAACAACACATACTAGGTGTTTCAAAATGGAAACTGGCAACACTTACTAGGAGTTTCAAATTGACCATCAGAAACACTTATTTTATGTTTCAAACTGATGATTTATCATACTACAGATGCGTTACGGATTTAAGATATGAAAATTATTTTAAATTATGCAATTGATACATTCAGTAATATGAATAGATTCAATCGTTCTCCATATTATAAGTTAAAAAATATAAAAAGAAATTACATATGTAAATTTATAACAAAAAAATTACTTCAAAACAAAGATAAACCGTACCTTCAAAGGAACAAATATACCACAGCAAATCCAAATTACATAACAAGTATAAGATTGAATATATAATAAATTAATAGATAAAGATAACCAAACTTGCTCATTAACTTCTACACACCTTGATTCATCATATTGTCCTTTTAAAATCCATATCTGTAGAAAGAATAAGAAATCATACACCGTTAGAATATTGAACAATGTAAGAATAAAAGTTAGCACGGAACATAGTTGCATAAAATAGTCAAATAATTCGAATGATCCGTAGATATAATTGTCTAGCTACTTATATAACCTTCAATTGTAAACGTGTAATGAATACCCGATTAACAGCACCTCCAGTAACTGTGGACCACTATATCCATGGACATTAGATCTTCGTTATAGAAATTGTGTACCAGGCAATTATGTGGCAGCTGGTATAATAATACTAAGCTAATAACAAAAGTAATAGTATTTCTTCTCTTTGAATGAATGTAAATTCAAGTAAATAATTTTGTTAATGAGCTTTATGACTATTTAAGTAAATAATTCAAGTAAAAAATTAAATAGATAAATAGTTTGAGTTTAATATAAAACACATCTTTGTCTATGCATAAAAGCCACTACATATACTGTAAAATAAATATACCTTCAATTCTGCTCGGTCTAATGAAACAAGTGCACAAAGACCATCGTATACCCATTTCAAGAATCTGTAGAAGATGAGTAATGGAATAATTAATATTATCTGAGAAAAATAACTAGACATCTAGATCATGAATACTTAACCATATACAACACTGTTCAACATAGCAGATCCATGCATTCTTGATCACTAAACTAGATTTCTCCCCCATTTGTATCTTCCAACATACACACAACAGAATTTTCATGCAAAATATAAAATACAAACGCACATAGAGGCATCACTTACATTACATATATATTACAGACATACCCACTTAATCATAAACTACAAACAAAAACACTGATGCTCACTCTCTAAGTTGTTGCTCCTCTTTTTTCTATCTCATATCAGCACGGTAAGGTGTTTTTTATAGCACGAAAAAAAGAAAACAAAAAAAAGGTTGGAGAGGCGAGAGCTTGTATTCAACAAACCTCACACCTCAAAAGGAGGAGAACTTCTTGGTCCTGCTCCCACCACTGCGCTTGGCCTCACACAGGCGTCCGACGATGATTTTCTTTTAAAACGGTTCCATTCCTTTCCTCCACCACCTTAACGAGCAGCGGAGGTTGTTTTTTTTATATTAGGTCAGTGATTATTTTATAGTGCTGATTGAAGTGTTACTAATATAACACAATGATGTTTAATAGCACAAACACCGCTAAATACCTAAGATTCCTTAATTTTATGTCTTATTCTCCTTAACAAGATTGTCCTACAACATCTATAATTTAGCCTACATGAATTCACATTACTACATAATTGCTTACGTTACTATATGCCATTACGCTAAAAAAAAGTAGTTATTTACTTTATATCGAAGTACAGTGGGTAACAGGTGTAGAAATTACTCATTAACAATTATCAACGGTAAAGGTTAAAAACTATTTTCTAATTAAATTAACAAAGCAAAACTTCTAAATTGGATCGATGTTTTTTCTATTTGTTGGAAAAAATTGAAGAAGAAAGTGATAACAGGTAACATAACGTTAAAAACTAGGATGAACCAACTTTAAATTAGAATGTGTGCATAGAGAGAGAACCTTAACTTCATATATTCGTTACACACAATACTTCTATTTCATCTGTAGACCTGATGTCCGAATTAACGAACCTTATCAAATCTATAGCCTCACCTAATTTTCTTCGTTACATTTTAGTTTCACACATTTTTATTTCTGATACACAGATATTACAACATAGTTCAATCCACATCACAATAACATTTGTGCATGCTCCATTAAAACGAGAAAGCACCAATCACAACCATAAGCAATGAATACTATTAAAATGCACTTTAAACTTTTTATGATAGAATATAATATAGAGGTGTTAGGAAATGCAGAATGGATCGTTAAGGCAAAGCAAACACTAAAGGGGGAGGGATGAATAGTGTTTGTAAGAATTTAAACAAAATCTGAAACTAATGTGAATTACAGGATGAATCAAACACCACAAACGTAATCACGGACATATATTCAAAAACAAATGCAAAATAAACAGAAATAAAATGTAGAAAACGAAAGAACACACCAGATTTTATACTGGTTCGGATTGGTCCTATGTCTAGTCCCGCACAGTGCTGGATTGCGCAGAGTTTTATTACTATTTCCAATAGTCAAGTACAACCTCCTTGATTTCACGGCTCACAAGGAGACAACGATTCCTACTTCCTTTATTTCACGACCCACAAGGATACACCGACTCCTATTTCCTTGATTTCATAGCTCACAAGGACACACCGACTCCAATTTCCTTGGTTTCATGGCTACAAGGACACACTGATTCCTCTTTGATTCAACACAAACAATGTTTACTCAACCCAAATAATTACAAATAGCCCTATAACTCTTCAATAGCATTTGATTCAGAGAGTAGAGAGAAGAAGTTTGATCAAAACAGAATTGAATTCGGCAGAGTATAAGTGTAAAAACCATAAAAATTATTAAGAATAATGGTATAAAGAAAGAGGATGAAGTTAGAAAAGAAGAGATGATAAAGAATTTGGTTTTAACCCCTTTTTATAGAGTATGAAAGGTTGCAATGGTTCTAAATCATTTCAAATAGTGAAAAGACACTTCCTTTCAAAATTGGAAAAAGTGACGGTTGTATGTCGACATGGAGTTTTTGGTATGTCGACATACCCTTGTATATTTTTGATTTTCAAAGCATTCTTCATGTGTTTTGATATGAAAATAACTCTAAAAATTCTTGAGTAAAAATCAAGTGTTGTAAATTAATATTATATGATAGAAAAACATATGAAAATATAAATTTAGACTTTATAAATATATTTATAAAATTATAAGGTTTTAAACTATATAAATATAAAGTATATAAATATATAAAACTTAAGTTTGAAAAACAAAGAAGAATAAGAAAAAAAACAAATAGAAAAATAAAATAGAGAGGACTGAGGATAGAGTTGAAAATCAGAATTTGAAAATTAGATTTTGAATTTGAACCTGGAGTGCTATTTAGAGTCTTACAAAATCTAGACTCTATAAATATATTAAACTTGAACTCTTGAACTCTTGAAATCTTGATTACACATGAGTCTTGAAATTTCTCTGATCTATGAATCTCTATCATCTATATAACTGTATAGTCTTCAGTAATATTTCCTGTATATAATTCGTACATATATATATATTCTATACAAAAAGTGTTAGCATATATTTTATAATCAATGATAATTGAAATAAGGTTGTTGTCATCAAAACTCCATTCTCTAACAATCTCCCCCTTTTTGATGATGACAACCTTAGTTTATAAAATATCATACCTGTATATACCTGTTTGACGATGTTCCTTCTAATACTCCCCATGTCTGTATGAATACTATAAACTATGCCAATTTTATAATTTATCCCACTTTGTCATTATCAAAAAGAAATTATAAAACTACTCCCCCCTAAATCCTATAACAATCTAAGTAATTCCAATACTAAAGTAAAGTACTCCCCCTAAATCTACGACTACACTAGTCTAATAAACTAAATAGAAGGATAATAACCTAATCAATTCAAACAAGCAAATCAATCCAAACAAGTAATTAAAACAATTAAGAAATTCAACCAAACAAGCAATTCAAATAATCAAGCAATTCAAAAAATCAAACGATTCAAACAAGTAATCTTAAATAATTAAATCAACCAAAGCATTCTTGAACCTTCAACTAATTCTTAGAAACTTTAAAACTCTCCCTTAATCTAATACAATTGCATGTATATAGCATTATTTATTTTCTTTTGGATCTTTCTTTTTAGACGTCATTCTTATCCGTTGTTGTATTATATATACACACACACACACACACACGCACACACACACAATTTCAAATTGAATGGAATATTCCAATCATTCGTTTATTGGTTATATTTTATTCCATATATTTCACAATTTGAATTTCAAAAACGATTGCATGTATATTTAATGTCCAACTTCTTTTAAATGTATTTCTTTCATACGACTCAGATTCTGACATATTATATGCGAAAATTGACTGGATTTTTGCTATGAATACAACTACGATATTTTCGTGGCCAAATTACCAATGCTGCAAAATTTCATTTTTCATCCCATTTATATTTTATTATTTAATTGCTGATTTTTGTTAATTATTATTATTAATTTGTTTAGGTATATTTTTATGGTGTGTTACACTCGCTTCCCCCTCCCCCCCAAAATAAATTTCGTCCCGAAATTTGACTGAAGGGGAGCAAAACACAACTTTCTCTAAATATTCATGTTGTTTTTTATTTATCCATAAACATCAATGACTAGTAGAGATTAAGAATTGCAAACATATAAAGTGATCTCAATCCTAGCATGTATGTGAGATAAGTGATGTAGTATGTATGCAAAACATCTCTTTATGCATATATTTGTATATGAGTGCTCTGTGCCATTATCTTTCATCCATTTCCCTACCATCCAATCTAGCAACCACAATGCATCCATAAACATAATTCAGAGGAAAATACTCGAGAAAAGCTCTAGGTGGGTTTGTCTCGTATTATCCTCAGTCTCCCATGTGCTTTCCGCAGTATCATTCCCCTATTGAACTAGGATGAGGCGAACGGTTTTATTGCGGAGCCTCTTAATTCTGTGCTCTACAATTTTTGCAGTGGCACTACTCGAGTTTTCCTATATCCCCAATTTCATCAAGCTCGAGCCTGATAGTAGAACCATGAAGACATTTCCTCAGATGTGACGTATGAAAAACGTTATGGATTCCCGCTGGCGTTTTGGGAGATCCACTCGATAGGCCAAAGCTTCTATCTTTTCGATGATGCGAAAACGCCAATAAATCTTGGAGCCGATTTCCCAGTCTTCCCAAATTGAACAGTCTTCTTGAGAGGAGAAACCTTTAAAATACCATGTCTCCAATAACAAACTCAAGTCCCTCCTCTTCTTATCCGCATATGATATCTAGTAGTCTTGGTCTGGATTCATCCTCTGCCTACTCAAAGAAATCTTTTTCGTGGAATCACAGACAAAGTCTGGTCCGAGTAGAACCTTATCGGTAGTTTCCAACTAACAAGTTAGCGATTTGCACGACCTTATGCAAAGCGCTTCAAAAATGGCAATACCAATCGGCGCTTGAAAACTATTGTTATACGTAAACTTCACAAGCGGTAGGTGTTGCTCCCAAAATCCTCCAAATCTATAATGCAAGCTCTGAGTAAATCTTCTAGGATCTGATTTACTCTTTCTATCTGGCCATCGGTTTGTGGGTTATAAGCTGTACTTAAGTTGACGGTCGTTCCCAATGCTACTTGTAAACCTCTCCAATATTCACTCATGAATGAGGGGTCTCAATCGCTCACTGTACTAGATGGGATACCATGCAATCTGACTATCTCTCTAACATACAACTGGGCCAATGAAGCTGCAGTCCTATTATTTATATCCATATAAAGTGAGCACTCTTTGTCGGTCTACTATAACCCAAATAGCCTCATTTTCCCTCTGACTTCTTAGAAGTCTATCCATAAAATCCATGGAAATATGTTACCAATTTCACATGGGAACTTCTAAAGGTAACAGTAATCCTCCAGTCCTTCCTTGCTCCAATTTTACTTTTTGGCATGTTAAATACTTGGCTACAAACTTGGCTATTTCCCCTTTCATTCCTTTCCAATGAAGATTCCTCTTCATATCTTTATACATTTTATCTCCACCGGGGTGTATGGTCATCCTAGACCTATGGCACTTCTCTAAAATTTCCTTTCTTCCGCATCCTTAGGATGCAAAGTTGTCCACCTCTAAGAAAACTTCTGTTGTCGCCCAATGAATATCTGACTAAATGCGGAAAGGTCTTTTTTTCCCTAATTTCCCTTTTAAGTTTCTTATCTCTTCGTCAAGATCTTGCATACTCCGAATCCTTTCTCTTAGAGTGGGACTGACAAGCATAACTCCAAGAAAATTACTAGAAGCTACTGGCGAGGTTGCAAGTTAAAGTAAGAGAGAAACTCCAACTGTTTTCATTCCAAAATTGCATTAAAAATGTTTCTACTTAACACATCTGCCACAATGTTCCCTTTTCCTGGGGTATACTGGATCATAAAATCAAAAGAGGCAATGTATTCCATCCATCGTTGCTGTCTTAAATTCAGGACACGTTGAGAGAATAAGTACTTTAGGGATTTATGGCCATTGAAAAGCTTGAACTTCTCTGCTAAGAGATAATGCCTCTACATAATTAATGAGAACGCTACTACAACTAACTCTAGATCATGAAATGGATATCTCTTCTCGGGGTTCTTGAGTTTTCTACTGGCATAAGCAACAACCCTTCCAACCTGCATAAGAACCGCTACTAAACTGGTTTTGCATGCGTCAGTGTAAACTGTGAACATTCTTGAGCCATATGGTAAAATTAGAACTGGCGCACTGGTCAATACTTCCTTTAGTTTCTTAAAGGCTACATCGCACTTATTATTCCAAGAAAATACCAAGATTTTCCTCGTTAGTTGAGTACAAGGAGTAACAATTTTTGCAAAGTCTTTAATAAACTTTCGGTAATATCTAGCTAATCCAAGGAAGCTTCTCACCTCCATAGAATTTCGAGGTACTCTCCAATTCTTAATTGCCTCGATCTTCGCGAGGTCTACTGCCAAGCCTTTATTTGACACGATATGTCCCAAAAATCTAACTTCTTCTCTCTGGAAATGACACTTCAAAATTTTGCTTTCAACTGGTTCTCTTTAATATCACTAGGACTTGTCTTAAGTGACTTTCATGCTCTTTATGGTCCTTAGAAAATATAAGGATATCATCTATGAAAACTACCATGATCTTATTCAGAATTCTCCTAAACACTTTACTCATAAGGTCAACAGCGAGACGAGTGAATTCTTCAATCCGAAAGGCATAACTTCCCATTGCAACAATCCACCCGACATTCTAAACGCAGTTTTATCCTTACTGTCCTTCGAAATTCTCAATTGGTGAAATCCAGTTGCAAGATCTAATTGGGGAAATACTCGGACTCCTCCCAGATGGTCAAATAGATCATCAATTCAGGGTACGAGGTACCTATTCTTCTTGGTTAGCTTGTTGAGCTCTTTATAATCCATGCAAAGTCTTAGAGATCCATCCTTTTTGGTGGCAAACAAAACAAGTGTGCCCCGTTCATGAAGCCTTTTTGTAGCAATTTCAAAATCTATTTTTCCAACTCTCTCCTTTCCTTTGGCGCCATATTCCTTAAGGGTAAAGCTACTGGTCTAGCATCCTTCTCTAGGTCAATACGAAAATAGATTTCCCTATGGGCTAGAAGTCCCGTGACTTCCTCAAAGACGTCCAAGAACTCACATACAATGGGGGCCGAAGATGGCCCTTCCGAACTAAAAGATAAGGTATATAATAGGGCTTTATCCTTGTTTCAAATATCACAAGGAATTTCCAGACTACTTCCTCCACGGCTCCTAAGTTGAATAATTCTCTTGTCACAATCTAGGACGATCCCATAAAATGATAGCCAATCCATACCTAGGATAAGGTCATACCCCACAAAATCCAACACATATGATTTGCAGAGGAATTCAACATCATCGATATCCAATACTATGTCTTTACAAATCAATTTAAGATACTTAGCTCCTCCGATAGGGTTGGCCACATCTATTGGATTACAATGATAGATAAGGAAAGGTTCAACAAATCAACTACTCTCTTAGAAATAAAAGAATGGTTCGCTCCTAAGTTAAAAAAAGTGTATAGGGAAATTCCTAAAATAGAAGTTATACCTTCAAGCGAGGGTTGACCTTGATCTCTTGGGGGCCATCTCTATATCGGTGCTGCCTCCAATGCATAATTATGACCGCTCTAAATAACTCTAGGCTTTAGGAAACCTCAAGACAAGTGTCCTTCCTCAGGGAAACTAAAGCACTTTCCTTTAAAACCTTTCTTTCCCAAAGCAGTCCTGCAATCCTTGGCATCATAGCCCTTGCAGTTGCACCTCGTGCAAGTCTTAGCTTCTTAAACTTACTCACTTTCTTCTTATA
Source organism: Allium sativum (assembly GCA_030737875.1). Lineage (NCBI taxonomy): Eukaryota > Viridiplantae > Streptophyta > Magnoliopsida > Asparagales > Amaryllidaceae > Allium > Allium sativum. Next base: position 471,379,051 of record CM060923.1, on the reverse strand, counting down.
CCTCCACCACTCTTTCTTCTTATTCTTATTAAAACCAATATTGCCTTCTCCCTTCTCCCCATTCTTATTTTCCTTAGATCCTTCAGCTGTAGGTAAAATAGCCATCTTCACTAATGTTTCAAAGGTTGCTCTGAATGTCACTTGGGCCAGCGAGGTGTCTTTCAATGGGGAGTTAAACCCTTTAACAAACCTTAAAGCTTTGCTCATTCGGGTATCCACAAAACCCCTACAGAACTTACATAACTTGGTGAATTTAGCCACATACTCTTGTAGACTCAAATTTCCTTGCTTGAGATGGATAAGCTTCTCTAATTAGATCATCATCTCAGCCCTTGGTAGAAACTTTGTTTTAAAGTAGGTCTTGAATTCAGCCCATGTGAATACTTGGCCCACATTCTCTTTAGACATTAGGTTCCACCATTCAAGAGCTTCTCCTTTTCAATTCCAGGCCACAACTCTTCTCTTAACTTTGTCTGACCATCCTACGGCCCCAAAAATTCTCTCGCAGTCCATTATCCAAGTTTACGTTGTAACAACCTAGTTTTCTCCATCAAAATTTGTGCGTTTAATTGAAGTAAAAATTTGAATTTTGACGGTTTTGTTAACTAATAGACTAAATTAAATAAAACTTTTTTGCGGTATTAAATTGAAGCGACCCAAACTTCCCCGTAAAGGAAAGCCCGGATTGAGTTGAGAATACGACCAATAAAATCACAAACAGAAGAACATTTTATTGCTTATGACAACAATTTACATCAGAGTACAGGAATATACAGAGTACGAACAAATAATATGAATCAGAAAAATATCAGAGATTTAAATTACGTTCAAATACATAGCAGCGGAAAAATAATACATAACACAAGTGTAAGAAATACACGGATACATAGCATTCCGAATATAGCTCCAGTTGTAAATCCAGGATCCCGTGCAAAATCCTATGTGCAAAACTAAAACTACTAGCTGCCCGTGTGGAAAATAGGGGCACCCAGAGTTTTGGTTAAAACAATAAACTCCAGGTTAGTCACGTAACTGGTGTGAGAACTAAAAACATTTGTTAAATCTTTTACTTTAAAAGTAAATCAAGGGACCAAGCCATATAACATGGAATGGGTTTCCTCTCAAGAATATCAGTGCATAAAACAAACAGCGCAATGCTTTTTGGAAAAATGGAGCTATTATAAGACCTAGGTCTTATCACACAATGCAACATAAGCCGGAGGATAGGGTTTTCCCTTATAATAGCCAGACATGCTTGGTACATTTAAAACAAATCATTTTGATATTATTATAAGAGCATAGTGTATAAAACAACTTCAAATATAAATGTATAAATCATAGACGACATGGGTACCATATATCATGTCACTAATACTAGGCTCTACAATTAAAACCGCAAAGTCACGTATTGGATGTTGGATTTCCATATGTGAACGAAGCCAAGGGATCGTCCTTACCGCTTCGAGACACTCTAGCCCGAGCCTCAGGGCCTAGACACAGGTAGGCCCTTGGATTGTGAAGGCCGGTCCACACGAAGTGGGTTAAAATGCCTGAACAACGCGTTTCCCTATCCTATGGGGCGTAAAACTGGTCAGTATATCGACCAAACCATCCATCGGCCCTGCAGTGACCGATATAACCGAGGCGCCTCGCTTTCCATCATCCACATAAGTAAAAATGTCTGGGCACCATACCATGACACCACTCCTAGCTAGAAGGAAACGCATGTCCTCCCCGAAGTCCTCTCCCGATTCTGGTTCACACCAGGGTGTGAGGCCCGCAAATTAACGCGGTACACAAAGCTATGCTATATTAAAGTCGTGTTTTGATCATCAACCACAAGACTCTTCTTTTCAACAAAAGCCTTGATCATTTGCATCTCAACATGCTACACAGGCAATTCACGCCGTGCGACTGATGTCTATCGATATATAACCTCTGAGCTCGTACGTTTCAGAGAAGGGTGCTAAGCAAGAGAATAAATTTTCTGCCACCAAACAGATATATATTTAATAGAGATCAATCAACAAGGAACAAAATCCAATGTCAGACACACATCCATTTTCAAATTCGTTCTGGGTCTGAACGAAACCGGAGGCACCTTATTCCTTGTCCCATATGTCCAGTACACGAGAGAGGTCCTCGCATATCCGGTCGATCTCCAAGTACGTCTGGACGATAGTCACTAATTACCTCATCTTGGGTGTACAACCCAATCAAGACATCAGTAACCATCCAAACGATGTGAATACCTTCGGTCTTCAACCATCATCTTCATCGTTGATGTAACAACCCAGATTTTTGGCTGTTGAATTTTGAATATTTAAATTTGTTTTAAATATATCATTTGAATTATAAATGAAATTTATAAGGAATTTATTTAATAAAATAAATGGATTTTAAAATATATTGAATATCGTTTTAACTTAAAAATAGAAATGTCGAGTTTAAAATTCAAAATTTGATTATTTTTAAGTTGCATGTATATATTCAGATTGGATATGTAATTTATTTAAATGGAGATTGGTTCGATTAAATTTCCAAATGGTACGGGCTTCAAACACAATTGAATTTTTAAAATCCAAAATAGATTTTTGTTGCAAGATTTTTGAGCCGTAGTTATAATTCAATTTATAGAATTTTACTGTAATTTTTATTTTGGAAAATAAGCTACTTTTTATTTGGAGTATTTTACACCTTATATCAATATTTTGGGGTTTCACAGAACAAGTTAACTGTTCTATATTATTATATTTTTGGGATCATGGCACATCGCTTGACACGATAATATTTTTATTTTTGTCTATAGCAGTTCGTAAGTGAATGATATTATGTGCAGCAGGGTAAGCTTATCTTTAAAAACTAGATAAAATACTATTTCCTAAGCCCTTAAAACAAATATATACATACCGAAGTCTGTCTAGTCCAAATGATTCATATCAGTTGGAACTTGCATGTATTTTCATGTACTAAACATAACAATTACACTATATTCCTCAAAAGGAGCAGCAATTTTAAATGAGAAAGACAAACTAATATTAAAAGATGTAGAATATAAATGGTTATTGTAAAAATTTGAGAATATGAAGCCTGACAATGAAGCATAAATAGTGAGGGAGATATTGACGCAGGTAAACTTGAAATACAAAGTAGAGTTTCTTCACAGTTTTATATATTGAAATGGATATAACTACTACCAAATTTAAGGGGGAATACTTTTATTACAAATGGCAATAGCACGTTCACATAGCAAGACGCAAGTAAGTCATTTGAACTCGGGCCTCCCAAGCCATTCAGTAGCGTGTTTGCTAAGTCTTTTTTTGTCCTTTTCAAATACCGTGCTTTCCAAGATGTTAACTACGTGCCTGAAAAGTATCTGAACCCGTGCATGCCAAGTTGTTCCAAAACCGTGCATCCCAAGTCACCACTATTATAAATAGTACAATATCACTGATTCATTTCCAGGCAAGAGAAAACCCCACATCCTCGTCAAAACATGAGAACTCGAAAATTTCGTGAACAGATTAAAAAATCACAAACTCAATGTTAAATCACGAAATAAGTTCTACAGATTGCTCGAAAGAAGGGATTCACCTCCATATTTTTCAATCTAGGTTAAGAGAGTTTTTTGTTCGCAACTTTTTGAACAGCATTCGTGTGAAGTGAGATGGTTGGAGCATGGGTCGTCGATGTGCAGTGTGGAGGTCGGCATTGAAAACATAGGAGATGAGACGAACATATATATGAAATTTTGTAGGCATTGATACCAAAAACATTTGCACTTTACTGTGCAAGTGTTGTACACACAGAGGAGGCTTGCGAATGGGATATTTTTAGTATGAGGAAGAATGAAGTCGCTAAAATGGGTTAGTCTAACGAGATTAAGGATTTTAAGAGGAAATCGAAGATGGAGTTTGATTCACGTGGTGCATGGAGTGTGTCTGGACTGTTAGAGAAATATGCAGCAGTTCGATCAAGAAGGAGGAGAATGCATTACTGAAAGTAAATCCGGGTTTGCTGTATAAATAATGAGAGAAAGGGTGGAAAGGTTCAATGTTCAAAAACGAAAGTGTCATGTTCGAAAATACAGGAAGAGGGGATTTGTACTGAATGAAGAAAAACGTGGATTTTGAGGAGTATAAAGTTCGGCGAAGGGTGAAGCTGAATGGAAGGGAGGGTTTTGTAATTTGTACAGGAGGAGGAAGACGAGTTGCGGCTGTATACATGCGATTTTGGGATGAGGTGGTGAGTAGTTATACCAAAGTGATCATGGAGGCGATTAAATGAGGAGCAGTTAGCAAAGATGGCGCACAATAGTATTGGGTTTCTGGACTTGGGGAAGTTGCGTGAGTTTCTTTCTACTGGGGTTGCGAGTATGTTATTTTTAAATTAGAAGAAATTAATACAGTCAGTGTGAGAAACAATGGTGAGAAAAGGAAGTACGGTGTGGGTAGTTTTACAGGGAAGCACATTTCATATTTTTAAACATAAAAGAAGCTAACATAAGGCTGATGATGTTTGGTTACAAGTAAGGGTAATTCTTGGCGCGGTATAAAATAAAGTAATGAAAGGAATTGGGGCATATATTATACATCAGGAAGAAGAAATGTAGGGGGGCCTAAATAGTGGAGTTTGAGTGGAGAGTAAATGGAGGGATTTTTTTAAGTTTTTGTGAAGAATTATTTTAGCAAGGATGGGTCGGTTTAGATATATCGCAAGTAGAAGCTTTAGTTGGGTAACGCAAGGGAAGCTTATGATGGAAAGGGATTTAAACGAGGATGGGTTTAAAAGGCTACATGACTACAAGAGCTTGCAGTTTATAAACAACGGAAGGATGAATAAAAGTGCCAAAACACGTGATTAGCTGTAAGTATAATAAAAGTAATTACTTTTAAAATAAATTAATTATTTAGGTTAATGGTATATTAAGTTATATAAATATGCGTGATGTGTATGATCAAGAGGGAGGGTATCTATTTTTAAGGAGTTTCAGTTGGGTAGAGTTTTGGATGTTGAGGAGTTTGGACTTCTTGGTTTGAAGATCAATGAAGAAATATGGAGTCAATATGGTCATGGCACTGATTATTATAGCAAAAATAACAGGAGGGAGAATATGGTGAGGCCTGCGAAAACAAAGTACAAAGGGTTAATTGCAATTTGATACGGTAATTAACGAACCGATTGGCGACGTAATTCTAGGATTAAGGTAAGTCGATATTATATATATATTTATAATGATAGTTAGAATATATAATATTCGTTAAAATTTGTAATGCACAATATTGATTCGCACATGAACCGGATCAGACAAAACTGGTCACATCGGAATCGTAGCAACAAGATCTATGCAGTGGAACTGGCGTGGTTAAGAAACAGAGCTACTGGATTTCGTGATAAAATCAAATGTCCATTTGATTTTAAATAAAACAAAAGCAGAATCGTCAACTATGAACCAATGTGAGTAAACTCACTAACTCTGACTCGTTTATATTTTTATATAGACGAATTTTAAATTTCTTTATAGTAATTTATACTGTGCAATGGTTGATTGGTTGAATAGTTGATTAAATTGGTTGAAATGGTTAATATGATTACGTCGTTGATCGATTATTAGTTCTGATATTTCATATTGATGTGAAACAATATTATTGATACTGATTAACATCTGTGGATGCAGAGAAAGAGATTGGAGGGATCCAACTAGATTCCTCAACATTTTATTTACTGTTTTATTTATTGCGATATATGATTGGTAATTGATAATGTTATGGTTGAATTACACTAGCCCATAATTTGGTATTTAATTACCGTAAAATATTTTAGAATGGAGAAAAATAATTTGGGATTTTAAAAGGGAAATTATTTCCAAAATATAGAAAGTAGATTTCAAATGGATTTAAAATAGAAACTTGTTCAATAAATATATAAACTAGTTAGATTTATAAATGATGTTCATAAGTAAACTGAAATATCTATCACCGGATAATGTAAAACTATAAATTCAAGTTGGATTTATATAAGCAAAGTGGAATTCGGTGTTGACACCGAGATTTGAAGTAGGATTAAAACGCAGTAGTTATAAAAGAGATTTGAGTTGAGGAAAAGATAATTCAAATGGAAATTTGAATAAGAAATCGGTTTCAAAAGGAAACAATGGGGTTTTATTCCAAATTTGGAATATAAAATAAATTGTAATAAATCCAATGGATTAATAAATGAGAAGTGTTAATTGAGTAACAGTTCTATAAATAGAGTTTATAAATGAAACAGAATATGATGTGGCTTTAAAAATATACTCGATAACTAGAAGTAGAGCAGTAATGATACTCAAGTCGATTTGAATAAACGAGTTTAGATTCCTATTAAGGAATGAAATTCATATTTGAAATAAATAACAGTTTGAAAGTAAATGTTTACGAATGGAAGGGGTTATAAAGGAATTTGGTAATGATTTGGAAATGATAAATTCAAAAGTGAATTTAGAATTTGAGATGACCTAAAATGGTAGATAAATTCCGAAGTTCGGAATATTTATCGGATATATAGAGTATTCGAATGAGAGTTGTTTATTGGAATTCGATTAATCGAATTTAGGGAAGTAATTATTTTACTTTCCGTTTGAATCAAATTTAATAATTTAATAATTTAATTATTTACTTATTTATTTATTTATTGAAATAAATAAATACAAGTTGCTTTTTTATAAACCAAATGTCACACCCCACCTCCGTTAAGGTCACTCACAATGGGAATGCCTTAACTTTGATGGAGCGTTTTAGTAGACAGAACAGAATATTACAAGACATATAAGTACTTGAAAAATTATAACTTTATTACAGCAGAAGCAGAAATAAGTTTGGTTACATCTTTCTAAATCACAATACCAAAACTCAAGTACACAATTATCAGTCTTATACAAAATCCTTCAGAATGTAAAGTTTCAAATCCATAATCCCTAACATAAACTGCCATGAAAAGATAGAGTCAAAGCCAAGCAATACTCCAAGCACTTCAAGCAGAGAGAATCAGAATCGACCTCCTATGTTTCCACTCTGAGCACTTGGGGGGAAACGGAAATAAAAGGGACGAAAACAAACAAGGTCAGACATAAAGTCTGGCGAGTCCAGTGACTTCCAGCATATAAACAGATAATATTATCATGACATGTAAATAAAGCTGGATGAGAGATTACATCAAGAGGAATAATAGATATACTTTAAGTTAACAGAAGAAACAGAATGATGTAAACCAAGCTATGTTCCTTACATCTTACTTCTCTGCACTAATACTAGTAAAATCAAGATTGGATGATCCCTTCTGCTAACCATAATAACGATAACGATGGTAGTAGTTCCGTGTATTCCTAGCTGTTGTCATAGGTGTCGCCTGCTCCTATCTTAACTAGTCGTACCCACTACCCTCCTACTATAAATTAGTATACTTAGGGCATACGTCCGGGTATACCCTAACCACTACCCTAATCGATCGGCTTCCTACTCTGTAGATACCTTGTGCTGACCCCACAGTAGTGTGTATCACTCCCTAAAGTGGCAACCTATTGGCACAGACCTATTTACATATGTCACGGTGTCTTACATCCTCAGAGCAGACCGGATCCATGCACGCACATGACCCGGTTGGAACGCACCATCAACACCCCCACGCCATTATCAGAATGAACCGCTTATAATTAGTTCAGTAAGCGTGCCCGGACCCCTACATAGCGTGGGGCAAAGTTTTTGATACCAGAAAGGGTTACTGACTAATATGGGTCCCAAACAATAGATAACGCAAGTATTTCCCCTCCTAACCTTGTGTCTCCAGACTAATAGATTTCAGATTAACTTGTTTACAAATTTCAGACATACAGAGTTCAACTTTACTAGTTTACAGATCAGACAATCAAGTTTACAAGTTTTCAAACTAATGGATAAGATGTACAGTTTTAACAGACTTACAGATTGTCTAACTTGGTATTGGGCCTACAGATTTGTGAAACAGGTTTGTTAAATTCATCAGTCCAGTTGGTTTAACCCTATCCACCCAACTCGTTTTAGACATCATATTTATCTCATATTTGCATTAATTTAATATTAATGCACGGACCTCTCACATTAGGTCGGTAGCTTGTGGTCGCTGGATATGCCGGGCGGTTCCGGGCAGACTTCTGCCACAAACCAGATACAACCTCATGTCTCAGTATATTTTAGTTATGCCAACGACCTCTCACATTAGACTGACAATTTGCGGTCGTTGGTTAATCCGGTTGGTTCCGGGTAGGCTTCTACCGCAAACGGAGTCTAACCTTGTGTCATAGCCACTTTATTCCATTACAGAAATATCAGACTAATTATGTCCATTTAGCAAATTTAACTTCTTTACATGTTACAACAGATTATCCAAAGTTCTATTAACATGTTTTGCTCAATTTTAGATCGAGCCTCCAAATTACAATTATTCAGCTTTCAACAGGTTAAGCAATTCAACAGATTTAGCAAATAACAGATCTAGCAGATTAGGCTATTTAGCAGATTGCAGAACAGGAAATTCAACAGATTTAGTAGATTAAGCAATTCAACAGATTAGCAGATTTAACATTTCTTAAAAAATCTATTTACATATCTTGCCTAATCATAAATTAAGCCTAAACTTACATGCTCAAATCGTGGTCATAATTCATAATACAATATATGCCCCCAAACTTTCGTTAAACTTTGCATAGTACAGAACACTCTCTAAAAGCCCCAAATCATGATATGAATTATGCCAAATTATAGCCTTTAATGCCAATATCCAAAAATCCATATTTAGGCGCATTCACATTAATAGTTGTCCTATTTTAATATAGGTCTTTACGCCTAAGTTTCATATTCCTTTTTCAAGTCATGAATCGTTATATTAAATATACCCAAAAATCTAGATCTTTAAATATCCACTCAAAATCAGATCTTAATTTTTATATGCATTATGTCCCCAAGTTTCAAGTCATATGTTATCATTCAATGATTCCTCTTCTTCCAAATCACAGAGTATGCACAGATCTAGATCTAATTTACAACATATGTCCTTTTCTCAAATCAGACACGGATTAGTCATGTCCAATTATGCATTATTCATTATTTACCCCAAAATTTAGCGTTCGTGCGTTAATCTCTTATGAGATTTGGCGCAGGCTCGTAGTAGCCTGGCTATAGAACAGAAAAACAAGAAAGAGAATAGTCACAGAAAAACAGATCTGACAGATAAGAATATGCATAACCTCAGATTCAGATTTATAACCATGTCAAGATCATAATTAAAGTTCATATCTGAAAATAACTATACTCACAAAAAAGGAACGATTCTTGTATTCTGGAATCTGTATTCTGACACTGAATAGCTCTCCTTTGGCGTAGACTATCGATTAGATTAGAAAATAGTTGTTCTCTTTTAATTCTATTCAGATTGGAAGAAGATGCACTAGTTCTAGCTTAGATTTCAGTAGAGTAGCGACGCCATTATTTTATTTTAATTAGAATAGAGGCAGAGTATAAGAAGAATGAAATTGTGTGGAGAGAAAGTGTGGTTTGGGGGTGTTTTTATAGGAGAATAGGATGATTTAGAGCCTTCAGATCAGTCCAGAAGTCATCAGAACCACCTGCTCGAAGACAGGTCATCCAGCCACTCAGAAGAAGACACGTCATCACAGAACACTCCAGAATTCTGTGTTAGATCGGTATGGGTGCACTTGGCAGGTGCGCCAGCGTATTTTTGTACTGGCGCACTTCACAAGTGCGCTAGTGTATTCTGGCTTGTTTCCGGTTTTTCTGCCTAACTTCGTTCATCCATATCTTCTTCATACGGTATCCGTTTTACGCAAACTCAGACTTTATCTCAAGCAAAATTTCAATACGAACGCAATGGCGCAACTCGTTTCTCTTAATTCTTCTCCTAAAATTAAGTATACTTTAATTTATTAATTTTAATATTTAAAATTATGGGGTGTTACATTCTCCCCTCCTTAAAGGATTTCGTCCTCCAAATCTTCGAGTCAAGAAGAATGTGCATCCTACCATCCAATCATCCATCTACTCAACCATCAAACACAGGCATCCATTGTCCTTAAAAGACTTCTAATGCTTTTATGTTTATATGCATAGTGTGTGTACATGTCCCTATCTAATGCAAAATCAGGCGGTCTACTGATTCAGTTGACTTCGTTAATGCAAATTATGTCGGTGCCATGATTCCATTATGTATGCAAGTAAACCTATTACATTATATAAGTTTTATATGTGTGCACACACATTAAACCAAATGCAACATCCATATGCTAGCTCATCCATTTTCATCCATAAAAATAAAAGAAAATGTACATACATCCATATGCAGGATGAGAGAGTGGTTGAGCCGATCTAGTGCCGAATGTGTGTATATGCGTCCACAAGCAACCACTAGCAAACACTTGCATCCACTTGCAACCATCAAACATAACATGTCTCAAACACATGTTTACATCCATGGATTTCCTGTCTAAAGGTCGAAGATTCGGTTGATGGGATACAAACAAATGATATAACTTAAACAAAAGCTCTGTTCCCATTTGGCATCGGTTAAGAGAATAATTCCCTAAGTTTCAGCCCCAAAGACCAAAATCAACATCAGACGGACACTCAGAGAATTACCCCCATTAAACAATGTCAAAACTGGAAATCTACTTCATGCTTCGAGTAGAAACCCCTATCCTTCAGAAATATTCAGATACTTACAGACTACTGGTACAGATTAGATTACAGAATGATTCTCAGAAAGCTAAGCATAACAGACCCTTGCGCGTCACAAGAAACTTTGGGGTCTTCCCATGACAAGTTAGAAACTTAATGACCCTCCTCTCAAAATCTAGAACGACCCTCTACATAAAAAGCTGGTCCATTTAGAAACAACCCGTAGCCCATAAACTTTAGCACACAAATGTCACATTCAAATTTTTGACGCCTAACACAGATAATTTCAACCCCTTACAAATCACCAATAAATGAGCCAAACCACCAAAGGGGTTTGAAACAACTACTGGATCAGAAACAAGACTAGTATTAAAGTGCAGAGTCACAATTACAGAATCAAAATGCTAGAATCAAAGAGAGTTTTAACTCAATAATCAGATAAGGAAATTAAACCTTCTACAGAAGTTTTTCCTATCTCTATCCTATCCACCAACCATGAGAGCATTCGTCTGCCCTCCAGAAGTAGGTTCTACCCTCTGCCCTTGCCTTCTGGGGCAATCCTTGATCAGATGTCCTATCTCACCGCACTGAAAACAACTAGTCTTCTTAATGTTAACAACTCTTTCTCTAAAGTTTCCCCCATCCCGAGAAAAACCCTATGAAGCTCTATTGAGGATTAGCCGTAGGTGAAATTACTATGGCTACAGATGGAAGTTAGGCACTTCTTTGCCCATCGATAGACGCTGTAGTCTCATCATGCCTACGGAATCATGTCGTGATGAGGTTACCTCCCAGAAAGCCAGGAGCCCCGGAGACTCAGAAAAGAAGGAAACAAGGATTAAACAGAAAATCAAAAGATAGATATATGGCTTTAGGGACAATGTTTTTCAAAATAAATTCTTCTTTTGAAAATACTTCCTTTTTAAAACCTTTTTGAAAATTGTTTTCAAAAACTTTTTATCAAATCTGGTAACCTTCAGCTCTGATACCAAGTGTAACATCCACCTCCGTTAAGGTCACTCACAAAGGGAATGCCTTAACTTTGATGGAGCGTTTTAGTAGATAGAACAGAATATTACAAGACAGATAAGTACTTGAAAAATTATAACTTTATTACAATAGAAGCAGAAATAAGTTTGGTTACATCTTTCTAAATCACAATACCAAAACTCAAGTACACAATTATCAGTCTTATACAAAATCCTTCAGAATGTAAAGTTTCAAAAGCATAATCCCTAACATAAACTGCCATGAAAAGATAGAGTCAAATCCAAGCAATACTCCAAGCACTTCAAGCAGAGAGAATCAGAATTAAGCTCCTATGTTTCCACCCTGAGCACCTGGGGGGGAGGGGGGACGAAAAGAAAAGGGGTAAAAACAAACAAGGTCAGACATAAAGTCTGGCGAGTCCAGTGACTTCCAGCATATAAACAAATAATATTATCATGACATGTAAATAAAGTTGGATGAGAGATTACATCAACATGAATAACAGATATACTTTAAGTTAACAGAAGAAACAGAATGATGTAAACCAAGTTATGTTCCTTACTTACATCTTACTTCTCTGCACTAATACTTGTAAAATCAAGATGGGATGATCCCTTCTGCTAACCATAACAACGATAACGATGGTGGTAGTTCCGTGTATTCCTAGCTGCTGTCATAGGTGCCGCCTGCTCCTATCTCAACTAGTCGTACTCACTACCCTGCTACTATAAATTGGTAGACTTAGGGCATACGTACGGGTATACCCTAACCACTACCCTAATCGATTGGCTCCCTTCTCTGTAGATACCATGTGCTGATCCCACAGTAGGGTGTATCACTCCCTAAAGTGGCAACCTATTGGCAAAAACTTATTTACAGATGTCACGGTGTCTTACATCCTCAGAGCATACCGGATCCATGCATGCACATGACCCGGTTGGAACGCACCATCAACACCCCACGCCATTATCAGAATGAACCACTTATAATTAGTTCAGTAAGCGTGACCGGACCCCTACATAGCGTGGGGTCAAAGTTTTTGATACCAGAAAGGGTTACTGACTAATATGGGTCCCAAACAACAGATAACGCAAGTATTTCCCGTCCTAACCTTGTGTCCCCAGACTAACAGATTTCAGATTAACTTGTTTACAAGTTTCAGACATACAGAGTTCAGATTTACTAGTTCACAGATCAGACAATCAAGTTAACAAGTTTTCAGACTAACGGATCAGATGTACAGTTTTAACAGACTGTCTAACTTTTGTATTGGGCCTACAGATTCACGAAACAGGTTTGTTAAATTCATCAGTACAGTTGGTTTAATCTATCCACCCAACACGTTTTAGACATCATATTTATCTCAAATTTTCCTTAATTGAATATTAATGCACAGACCTTTCACATTAGGTCGGTAGCTTGTGGCCGCTGGATATGCCAGGCGGTTCCGGGCAGACTTCTGCCACAAGCCAGACCTAACCTCGTGTCTAAGCATATTTTAGTTATGCCTACGACCTCTCACATTAGACTGATAGTTTGCGGTCGCCGGTTAAGCCGGTTGGTTCCGGGCAGGCTTCTACCACAAACAGAGTCTAACCTCGTGTCATAGCCACTTTATTCCATTACAGAAAATATCAGACTAATTATGTCCATTTAGCCGATTCAACTTCTTTACAAGTTACGGCAGATTATGCAAAGTTCTATTAACATGTTTTGCTCAATTTTAGATCGGGCCTCCAAATTACAATTATTCAGCTTTCAACAGATTAAGCAATTCAAAAGATTTAGCAGATAACAGATCTAGCAGATTAGGCTATTGAGCAGATTAGCAGAACAGGCAATTCAACAGATTTAGCAGATTAAGCAATTCAGCACATTAGCAGATTTAACATTTCTTAAAAATTCTATTTACCTATCTTGCCTAATCATAAATTAAGTCTAAACTTACATGCTAAAATCATGGTCATAATTCATAATACAATATATGCCCCTAAATTTTCATTAAACTTTGCACAGTACAGAACACTCTCTAAAAGCCCCAAATCATGATATGAATTATGCCAAATTATAGCCTTTAATGCCAATATCCAAAAATCCATATTTAGGCGCATTCACATTAATAGTTATCCTATTTTAATATAGGTCTTCACGCCTAAGTTTCATATTCCTTTTTCAAGTCATGAATCGTTATATAAAATATACTAAAAAAATCTAGATCTTTAAATTATATCCTCTCAAAATCAGATCTTAATTTTTATATGCATTATGTCCCCAAGTTTCAAGTCATATGTTATCATTCAATGATTCCTCTTCTTCCAAATCACAGAGTATGCACAGATCTAGATCTAATTTACAACATATGTCCTTTTCTCAAATCAATCACAAATCTGTCATGTCCAATTATGCATTATTCATTATTTACCCCAAAATTTAGCGTTTGTGCATTAATCACTTATGAGATTTGGCGCAGGCTTGTAGTAGCCTGGCTATAGAACAGAAAAACAAGAAAGAGAATAGTCACAGAAAAACAGATCTGACAGATAAGAATATGCATAACCTCAGATTCAGATTTATAACCATGTCAAGATCATAATTAAAGTTCATATCTGACAATAACTGTACTCACAAAAAAGGAACGATTCTTTTATTCTGGAATCTATATTCTGACACTGAATAGCTCTCCTTTGGCGTAGACTATCGCTTAGATTACAAAATAATTGTTCTCTTTTAATTCTATTCAGATTGGAAGAAGATGCACTAGTTCTAGCTTAGATTTCAGCACAGTAGCGACGCCATTATTTTATTTTAATTAAAATAGAGGCAGAGTATAGGCAGAATGAAATTATGTGAAGAGAAAGTGAGGTTTAGGGGGTGTTTTTATAGGAGAATAGGGTGATTTAGAGCCTTCAGATCAGTCCAGAAGTCATCAGAACCACCTAGCTCGAAGACAGGTCATCCACCCACTCAGAAGAAGACAAGTCATCACAGAACACTCCAGAATTCTATGCTGCATTGGTATGGGCGCGCTTGGCAGGTGCGCCATTGTATTTTTGTATTGGCGCGCTTCACAAGTGCGCCAGTGTATTCTGGCTTGTTTCCGGTTTTTCTGCCTAACTTCGTTCGTCCATACCTTCTTCATAAGATATCCGTTTTACGCAAACTCGAACTCTATCTCAAGCAGAATTTCGAGACGAACGCAATGGCGTAACCCGTTTCCCTTAATTCTTCTCCAAAAATTAAGTATACTTTACTTTGTTAATTTTAAAATTTAAAATCATGGGGTGTTACACCAAATATTTGTAAATACAAATTTTAAACGCTGCCGTTATAATAAATGCGTTGGTAAATCTAAATAGTAATTTTAACGTTTTCGTTATAATAACTATTTTGTAAATCTAAACAAAGATCTTAATACTATTGTTATAATAAGTGTTCTATAATTCTGAATAGCGATTGTAGCGCTATTGTTAAAAGTAATGTTTTATAAATCAAATATTTGGAGACAGCGATTATAACGCTACCGTTATAATCAAAGTTTTTCCGTGAAAGAAGCGTATTCTTAGATTGGATCCGAAAGTCGCATAAGCGATGTTTAGTTTAAATTTGTGAGCTTTGACTATTTTAAAGTTTAGAATGTTGTTCAGTTAAGGTCTGAGAGGTAAATATACCCAACTTGATTGACTTCACGATTGATGGAGAAATGGTTAAGGTTCGATAGTAAAGATCGTTAACATTCTGGCTAGTTAATAATTGGTTAATGTTTTGAGTTATGATAACGATGTTTTATAACATCGAGTTAATTTAAAAGAATTTGAAATTTTTTTCCAATAAAATGAGAGATATTTTCTACGTATAGAAAATGAAATGAATTGGTCAACGAGGAATTAAGAAGGGGAATTTGGAAATATTTTCCAATATTAATGTGGTATATTTTCTAAATATAGAAAATAAGGATTCGTTAATATATATAGAAATGTTTTCTAATTGAAATAAGAGATATTTTCTCGAATAAAGAAATTAGATATTGGAAATGTTTTTCAAAGAATCGAGAGGGGAAATCGAGCTTCAAAAGGATACGAAAGATAGGAAAACAGAAATTTGAAATAATAATATAACCAGGAATTGATTTAAAGGGGCCTAGTGTTGTTTGATGCTTGATCGGTAGAATTTGCATTTGGAAATAGGACCGTTGATTGTATGGATGTTTCTTTGATAGTTAAATCACCGACTATCGAAGTTTGATTTATTTTATACCTCCGTTGTCAATATGGAGAGACCGGGAGCAGATTTAATATCTGAACACCACTTCGTAATGGCATAAGCATTACGAATCAACTTATGTTGAGGAGATTACGAAGATGGAGTAAAGTACAAGGGATGTTCTGTTAATCCTAGGTATAAATTGCCTAAGATGCATTAAAAGAATGGTGCCTTCGGTTTATCCAGACCCAGGACAACTTGTATGGGCGAGTGTCTGACAGAGTATTTCCAAAGGGATTAAGTACATTGATTCTTTCAAACGTACGAAGTTGGTGGCAAAGAAGGGAAACTTCTTTAGCCTAACAATCTGAGTATTTTTGTGGGAATCAATTAGTGATTTCCAATGAGTCTGACTATGTGGCATTCAAAGTGGATGGCAGCCAGATGTCCTGGAAGATAATTAAACCTCAAGCCTCACAACTGGAAATTGACAAAAGTCGGGCAGGCAGCATGGCTATGTGGGTCTCGCTCCCCTTAGGATGTTAAATCACCTATCTAGAGAAATTCCAATTGCTTCTTTAATATATCGATGCTGTCCCTTTTCGGGAAATGGTTGCTGATCCCAACCGATGGTGATACACATTCGATACACTCAAGCGAAATGAGTGGTCAGTCATGTGTGGGCCAGGTTGCAAGAAGTCCTTGTTAAGCCCAGTATATACCCCTCTAGAGGTACACTATCGGAATGTGGTTCCATACCTTGTCATGTTGGAAATCCAATCTCCAATAAGCGCCCTGCGGTTTTTGATTTTATATTATATATGGAGCATGAGACGCAAGCGTTCCGCTAGATTATATTTAATTGATTTAGACACTATTATAATATAAGCAGATTTTGATATCAAAATGTTTTTGGGGTTATCGTAAGGTAAAAACCATCCGTGTTTATGTGTTGATCGGTCTTACGGTTATCTTTTCTTTCGAAAGGATTTTTTTAAAGTTAAACCAATTGTTGGAGTTTACTCACACCAGTCCCAAGACAGACCCAGAGTTTATTTTATTTTCCCTAAACTCTTGGGTGCCAAAATTTGTACGGGCAGCCAAGTAGCCGGGGTTTTACAGATTCACTTGGAGGAGCTTGCAGCAGACGGCTTCACCAGTTAGCTATAGACTATCATATTTTTCCATTGTTTATTATGTTCGTATCTGGAAACAGGTGTTTATAACTGTTCCAGAAATAGTTGTTGTACACTGATCATGGTACGTATAGGCAAAACAGATTTGTATTTCAAAGTTTATGTTATCTAATATATTTTATTCGTTCCGCTGTTAGTTTGTGATCTTCGTTTTCTTATATTCTAATATTTTTTCTTTCTATTTCTCATCCTCTAACTACTTTCTAATGATTCGTATATCTGTGCAATTTGGGTTGGACGTGTGGTGTTATTAGTCAACTCAAAGGGTACGGATGTTCGGGCCATTACATTTGGTATCAGAGCTGAAGGTTGAGTAAAAACCTTGGCTTGATGGCGTGATTCAATAGAGATGGGGTTAGAAATGCCCTAGGTTGAGTTTGTGTGTATATATATGAGCGTGTATTTGTAGATTTGATATAAAATTGTTTTATATTGTATTGACTGGTTTGTTGAGTTGTTTATGAATTCTAGTCGACACAGGATGTACAACTGTATCGATAGGTGTTTCTAAACTCTCGAACAAAGCAATTCGATACAGTATTGTTTTAAAATGGGTAAATGAAATAATTTTGCCCAAAAATTATTTTGATATAAAAGGAATAATTTTTGAATTATTACATATGAATGTGTTGTTTTTATTACAATCAAATGAAGTAAATTTGGTGACTTATAAATGAATATGATTTGTATATGGATAATATACACAAATGAGAAAATTTGAGATTGAATCCAAACCAGAATATGGAATTTGAATCCCGGAAGTTAAAGAATATTTCTTAAGTGTTTTGAAATTAATCAAGAAATATTTTGAAAGGATTTGAATAAAATTGTTTTAAATGGATTTTGAATTTTTTAAAGCACTGTAATCACTACAGTCGCTAAAAAATAATCCAGATGATGATGGCTACATCATTTGTATCTATTTTCAGATTTCTATGTGATGAAATTGCTACCATATGAAGATTTTTAATAGAATTGGGTTAAGAAATGTATTACTTTGAGAATTCAAAAGTTTTGAATTATTATGGTTATATTATGTATAAAAATATATGTGATTTCAAACTAATTTGAAATAAAACCCATGAATTTGAATTCTGAAATTAAATTTAACTTGTATAAGTTGAATAGATTGAAATGGTAAAAAATTATTAAATGAATTGAAATTAACTTAAGTTTAACAAAATTGGATTGGATTAGAAAAAAATTCCAAATGAAATTAAATAAAGAGAAATGTTGAGATTCAAATTGTTAATATGAATTCAACTTATGAATAAGCAAGTTGAATATATATATATATATATATATATATATATATTGGATGTTGTTAATTGAAATTGAATTGTGATGAATTTGGATTCAAGTATAATAAGTGGATTGACTTAAATAGAAATCAGATTTGAATTGATAAAATGGAAGTGAACTAATCAAGAGGTTGATTAGTGTATTAAAAATCAAAAATTGCATTGATTTAGAACCTATTGGAAATCGATATATCTATGTTGAGCAGGTATTGAGTGGAAGTGAATGCAAGAGATAGAAATTATACCCGACAAAAAGGTACGTGTTTACAATATTACTTGGGTTTGATGGCTTTATGAGCCTATTTGGGCAAGCCGCCTAGCTTTTTGGTTTTCTTTGGATTGGAGAAGGCATAGAAAGGCGAGTTGTGGTTTTACCAATTTGGAGCCGTGCAAAGGAGATGCTCGCAAAAATTAACGAAAATTTAAAGAGTTAGAAAATATTCAAGAAATTTTTGATAACTTAAATCCGAGTTGTTAGTTATAATTGAAATAAGAAAACCAGAATTAGTTAATGAAATTTCAAGAATGAAATTTCAAGTGGGATAATGAAATTGATAAATGGATTTAAAATCAATTGGAATCATTGTGGATATGCAGAAGAGCATATGGATTGAAGACGAGGAAGTGATGATGGATTGTCAAAAAAATGGTGGACAGATCATTTTGAAAGAATTATGAATGGTCGAGTATTGGTATGAGAATTCGAAGGTTGGGTAAGAACTGAGATAGGAAGATATGGAATATAAAATTTTAACTAAGTAGGTTATGAAGAGTTAGGGTTATAGCATTTTTACTACTTAGCCATTTCGAGGACGAAATTATTTTAAGGGGGAAGGAATGTAACATCCCGGATTTTTGGTCGTTGAATTTTGAATATTTAAATTAGTTTTAAATATATCATTTGAATTATAAATGAAATTTATAAGGAATTTATTTAATAAAATAAATGGATTTTAAAATATATTGAATATCGTTTTAACTTAAAAATAGAAACGTCGAGTTTAAAATTCAAAATTTGATTATTTTGAAGCTGTATGTATATATTCAGATTGGATATGTAATTTATTTAAATGGAGATTGGTTCGATTAAATTTCCAAATGGTATGGGCTTCGAACACAATTGAATTTTTTAAATCCAAAATAGATTTTTGTTGCAAGATTTTTGAGCCGTAGTTATAATTCAATTTACAGAATTTTACTGTAATTTTTATTTTTGAAAATAAGCTACTTTTTATTTGGAGTATTTTACACCTTATATCAATATTTTGGGGTTTCACAGAACAAGTTAACCGGTCTATATTATTATATTTTTGGGATCACGGCACATCGCTTGACACGATAATATTTTTATTTTTGTCTATAGCAGTTCATAAGTGAATGATATTATGTGTAGCAGGGTATGCTAATCTTTAAAAACTAGATAAAATACTATTTCCTAAGGCCTTAAAACAAATATATACATACCGAAGTCTGTCGAGTCCAAACGATTCATATCAGTTGGAACTTGCATGTATTTTCATGTACTAAACGTAACAATTACACTATATTCCACAAAAGGAGCAGCAATTCTAAATGAGAAAGACAAACTAATATTAAAAGATGTAGAATATAAATGGTTATTGTAATAGCTTTGACTATATGAAGCTTGACAATGAAGCATAAATAGTGAAGGAGATATTGACGCAGGTAAACTTGAAATACAAAGTAGAGTTTCTTCACAGTTTTAAATATTGAAATGGATATAACTACTGCCAAATTTAAGGGGGAATACTTTTATTACAAATGGCAACAGCACATTCACATAGCAAGACGCAAGTAAGTCATTTGAACTCGTGCCTCTTAAGCCATTCAGTAGCGTGTTTGCCGAGTCTTTTTTTGTCCTTTTCAAATACCGTGCTTTCCAAGATGTTAACTACGTGCCTGAAAAGTATCTGAACCCGTGCATGCCAAGTTGTTCTAAAACTGTGTATCCCAAGTCACCCCTATTTTAAATATTACAATATCACTGATTCATTTCCAGGTAAGAGCAAAACCCACATCCTCGTCAAAACATGAGAACTCGAAAATTTCGTGAACTGATTAAAATGTCGCAAACTCAATGTTAAATCATGAAATAAGTTCTACGGATTGCTCGAAAGAAGGGATTCACCTCTATATTTTTCAATTTGGGTTTAGCGAGTTTTCTGTTTGCACCTTTTTGAACAGCATCCGCGTGAAGTGAGATGGTCGGAGCATGGGTCGTCGATGTGCAGTGTGGAGGTCGGCGTTGAAAACAAAGGAGATGAGACGAACTTATGTATTAAATTTTGTGGGTATTGGTACAAAAAAATTCGCACTTAACCATGCAAGTGCTGTACATACAAAGGAGGCTTACGGATGGGGTATTTTTGGTATGAGGAAGAATGAAGTCGCTAAAATGGGTTAGTCTAACGTGATTAAGGATTTTAAGAGGAAATCGAAGATGGAGTTTGATTCACGTGGTGCATGGAGTGTGTCTGGACTGTGAGAGAAATATGCAGCAGTTCGATCAGGAAGGAGGAGAATACATTAGTGAAAGTAAATCCGGGTTTGCGGTATAAATAATGGGAGAAGTGGTGGAAAGGATCAGTGTTCAAAAACGAAAGTGTTGGGTTCGAAAATATAGGAAGAGGGGATTTGTACTGAATGAATAAGAACGTGGATTTTGAGGAGTATAATGTTCGGTGAAGGGTGAAGCTAAATGGAAGAGAGGGTTTCGTAATTTGTACAGGAGGAGGAAGACGAGTTGCGGCTGTATACACATGATTTCGGGATAAGGTGGTGAGTAGTTATACCTAAGTGATCATGGAGGTGATTAAATGAGGAGCAGTTAGCAAAAATGGCGCACAGTAGTATTGGGTTTCTGGACTTGGGGAAGTTGCGTGAGTTTCTTTCTACTGGGGTTGCGAGGATGCTATTTTTTAAATGTAGAGGAAATTAATACTGCCAGCGTGAGAAACAATGGTGAGAAAAGGAAGTAAGGTGTGGGTAGTTTTACAGGGAAGCACATTTCATATTTTTAAACATAAAAGAAACTAACATAAGGCTGATGATGTTTGGTTACAAGGGTAATTCTTGGCGCTGTATAAAATAAAGTAATGGAAGGAATTGGAGCATATATTACACGTCAGAAAGGAGAACTGTCAATTTGATACGGTAACTAACGAACAGATTGGCGGCTTAATTATAGGATTAAGGTAAGTCCATATTATATATATATATATTGATAGTTAGAATATATAATATTCGTTAAAATTTGTAATGCACAATATTGATTCACTCATGAACAGGATCAGATAAAACTGGTTACATCGGAATCGTAGCAACAAGATCTATGCAGTGGAACTGGCGTGGTTAAGAAACAGAGCTACTGGATTTCGTAATAATATCAAATGTCCATTTGATTTTAAATAAAACAAAAGCAGAATCGTCAACTACGAACCAATGTGAGTACACTTACTAACTCTGACTCGTTTAAATTTTTATATAAACGAATTTTAAATTTATTTATAGTAATTTTATACTGTGCAATGGTTGATTGGTTGAATAGTTGATAAAATTGGTTGAAATGGTTGATATGATTACATCGTTGATCGATTATTAGTTCTGATATTTCATATTTATGTGAAACAATATTATTGATACTGATTTACATCTGTGGGTGCAGGGAAACAGGTTGGATGGATCCAACTGGATTCCTTAACATTTTATTTACTGTTTTATTTGTTGTGATATATGATTGGTAATTGATAATGTTATGGTTGAATTACACTGGCCCCATAATTTGGTATTTAATTACCGTAAAATATTTTAGAATGGAGAAAAGAAATTTGAGATTTTACAAGGGAAATTATTTCCAAAATATAGAAAATAGATTTCAAATTGATTTAAAATAGAAACTTGTTTAATAAATATATATAAAGTAGTTAGATTTATAAATGATGTTTATAAATAAAGTGAAATATCTATCACCGGATAATGTAAAAATATAAATTCAAGTTGGATTTATATAAGCAAAGTGGAATTCGGTGTTGCTACCGATATTTGAAGTGGGATTTAAACGCAGTAGTTGTAAAACAGATTTGAGTTGAGGAAAAGATAATTCAAATGGAAATTTGAATAATAAATCGGTTTCAAAAGGAAACGATGGGTTTTATTCCAAATTTGGAAAATAAAATAAATTGAGATAAATCCAATGGATTAATAAACGAGAAGTGTTAACTGAGTAACAGTTCTACAAATAGAGTTTATAAATGAAACAGAATATGATGTGGATTTAAAAATATACTCGATAACTAGAAGTAGAGCAGTAATGATACTCATGTCGATTTGAGAAAACGAGTTTAGATTCCTATTAAGGAATGAAATTCATTTTTGATATGAACAATAGTTTGAAAGTAAATGTTTACGAATGGAAGGGGTTATAAAGGAATTTGGTAATGATTAGGAATTGATAAATTCAAATGTGAATTTAGAATTTGAGATGACCTGAAATGGTAGATAAATTCCGAAGTTCGGAATATTTATCGAATATATAGAGTATTCGAATGAGAGTTGTTTATTGGAATTCGATTTATCAAATTTAGGAAAGTAATTATTTTACTTTCCGTTTGAATCAAATTTAATAATTTAATAATTTATTTATTTACTTATTAATTTATTTATTGAAATAAATAAATACAAGTTGCATTTTTATAAAACAAATATTTGTAAATAGAAATTTTAAACGCTGTCGTTTTAATAAATATTTTGGTAAATCTAAATAGCAATTTTAACGCTGCCGTTATAATAACTGTTTTGTAAATCTAAACAACGATCTTAACGCTATTGTTATAATAAGTGTTCTATAATTCTAAACAGTGATTGTAACGTTGTTGTTAAAAGTAATGTTTTATAAATCAAATATTTGGAGACAGTGATTATAACGCTACCGTTATAATCAAAGTTTTTCCGTTAACGAAGCGTGTTCTTAGATTGGATCAGAAAGTCGCGTAAGCGATGTTTGGTTTAAAGTTGTGAGCTTTAACTATTTTAAAGTTGAGAATGTTGTTCAGTTAAGGTCGAGAGGTAAATATACCCCAACTTGATTGACTTCATGATTGATGGAGAAATGGTTAAGGTTCGATAGTGAAGATTGGTTAACATTCTGGTTAGTTAATAATTGGTTAATGGTTTGAGTTATGATAACGATGTTTTATAACATCGGGTTAATTTAAAAGAATTTGAAATGTTTTTCGCAATAAAATGAGATATATTTTCTACGTATAGGAAATGAAATGAATTGGTCAACGAGGAATTAAGAAGGGGAATTTGGAAATATTTTCCAATATTAATGCGGTATATTTTCTGAATATAGAAAATAAGGATTCGTTAATATATATAGAAATGTTTTCTAATTGGAATAAGAGATATTTTCTCGAATAAAGAAATTAGATATTGGAAATGTTTTTCATAGAATCGAGAGGGGAAATCGAGCTTCAAAAGGATACGAAAGATAGGGAAACAGGAATTGGAAATAATAATATAATCAGGAATTTATTTAAAAGGGCCCAGTGTTGTTTGATGCTTGATCGATAGAATTTCCATTTGGAAATAGGACCGTTGATTGTATGGATGTTTCTTTGATAGTTAAATCACTGACTATCACTACAAGAAAATGTGGTATACATAGCATTGTATTATAGCTTTATATTAAAGTGCTATAATAAAATAATTAAAGAAAATAAAATAATGCATAAATTGTGCTATGTAAAGGAAGCAAAAAAATAACAAAAAAATTATGCTATACATTAGTATGTTCCGCTATACTAACGTTGATGAAAGAAAGAGCGGGAGCGAAAAGCCAACACGGGAGTAAATGAAATGTACGGCCGCCAAATTAAAAAATTCCCTCCATACCCTTCAACTTTATCCCTAAAATTTTCATTTTTCTTTTCGTTTTACTGAAACTTGCCTTCATCCAATCTATGATTCAATCCAACATCAACTCATTCATTGCCGACCAACAAATCGAGAGCATCTCTCTGATTCACTCCGACTCTTCAAAATCAATGTGAGTTTTTTCGAAATCGTTAATATTATTACTTTTGTTCTTTTATGAATTCGCTCCAATCGATGTTTATCTTTGTTATTCAACTGAATCCCTAAGTTGATTTCGCATGATTTGTAATACGTCGGTGTTAATTTCTAGTCTTTGTCAATCTTTAGACTTTGATTTAGATGTATATTTTAACCCTAAAAAGGATTCTTTAAAATCCTTACTGTCTTACCTAGTATCACCAGATGTTAAGATCTGCACTTTTCTCTAATTTGACCGATTAGTCATTACCCTAGATTTTTTCTATTCAATGCCCTTTTGATGAGTTCACGTTACTAAGCGATTTTTTGAAATAGAAAGTCAGTTTGAAAACTTAATTTCAGTACAAAATTGCTGCTGCACCCGAATGAGTTTAAGCTATTTTACCCGACTGTGAGATAATGAATTAGGAGTCCTGCTATTATCCACCTTTTCGATCTCAAAACTTGTCTTTTTTTTGTAGTCTTTAGCATATTTATTTTTGGGTATAATAGCATGGTTGTGATATGATGTTGAGATATACCTATTATGAATGTTAAGTGATTAGTAGTCATTTTTCATGCCACATAGATTGCATCTGTATACAACACAGAATGATCGAGTAAATTGTGAAAATATCAATGCAACAGGAAAATACTCGCATGAAATATTTAGCATGTTACTGCTGCCACAAATTATTTTGTGTTTGTAATCTTGTTACTCGAATATTTAATTTTTCCTTTAGTTTTTAATCTTGTTTGCAGTGCAGAGTATCAACTGTCTGTTATTACGTACTATCGTTGTTATGTTGGATTTTCGGATGTCTCAAATTATTTTGTGTTGCCATTGTTGAATTAGTTTAAACAATACATTGCTTTAATTGAAAAAACAAATGAAAAATATTTTGCTCCTGCTACAAAAAAATGTTCGCGGCTGTGTCCTGCCTTTGGAACTTCCACCCGAGTTTGTTGGCTAATGCCATCATCTTTTCCTTTCTACTCGGCTGTGAACTTAAATTATATTCTATCAAGATTGAGCATATCGAAGTTGGGGATTTTAGCAACATGCTTAACATGTTAAATTGTATTCTTTTTCTTGTCATTTATAATACATGCTTAATGTAATTAGTGAAGGCGTTAAGTTATATAACAAGTTAACAGTTCCCAAAGTTGCATTGGGGTAGGTTGATAATAATAGCTAGGAATGCAGGTTGAGCCACACCTAGCATTCAGATATGCATCGTATGTCAACTAACAAGTGCTTATAAAATAACCATGGCTATTACAAATAGTTCACATGTTAAAAATATTACAAATAGTTCACATGTTTAAAATATTCCATCAAGATAAAGCATTAGTGAATCAAAGTGAAACAAAGAGTTGCATGTAGGAATGTAAGGAGCTGTTAAAATAATACAAACTCTTTATAAAATAAATTTACTCAAGCATAACATGATTAAAGGATCGAGATGTTATCAATGTAACAAAACCAAGGAAGGATAATTAAGACTTTGATGTTTGAAATCCAAATTCAATATTGTTAAATCCCCACCTCTAGAATTTGAATGGTCGTGAGAGGTACTACAACATCTATTTTTTTATGCTATTCGTGCTCATGATTCTTATATATTCTTAATGCTCAGAGGCTAATATATTCTTAATCTATTTGAATGGATACTTATCAATTTACATGTATGTCTATCAATTCATGTTTTGATACTTGTTAATACTTTAATTTTTTCCAATGATTATCATGTTCTGATTTTGATCCCATCACTTTACAGCAAACTATAGGGATGATTACGAAACAAATTGTAGAATTGGCTTCTTGAATTTTAGACTTCCATCACCCATCGTCAATCCATTATTCAAGTAAGGAATTTAAAATAATTTATGTGTTTACCAGCAATTTTTTTTTCTTAGTCATCCTACTAGTATATTGAACTTTCATTCAGGAATGTGTTTCTTTTATCCATGTTATAACACATTGTTGAACAAAATTAATGCCTTAGGCTTGTTAACCATCTGACTAAAATTTCACAAGTTCTCTATCCTAAAACTTTTTGTAAAAAAGAAGAAAAAAGTCTAGGCACTATCTCTGGAGCCTATTATTGTGTAACCACCATAAACAAATTCAGTATATGAACAAAACTTAGAATTAAGTATGGAAGTGATGAATGAAGTATGAATTACATGAAACTATCTGGTAGAACTTTTATTATGCTTGGAAACTGATATATCCAAATATAGTTTATTTATTTTATTTTACCATATTATTCTAGAGTTAGTATGACTATGGGGTGTTTATGTCTTAGTCTGGGTCTACCATTGTTCTAGAATTGGGACATTCTTCTTTTGTAACAGAGATTATACTTTATATCTGTTTTTGATTTGAAAATGTGAATGGTTAAGTGATTATTTAGTTATAATGGAGCTAAGAGTGACTGGTTAAGTTGCTTCCGGGTTCTTTTTTGTGATGGTAAATGTTGATTTCTGGGTTGCGTTCATGTGTGAATGCGAATGCTTTACGTGGGTCATGTGGAGTTGGTGATGCATTTGTTGTGTTTTGGTGAAGTGATCAGCCCTAACAGGTGGGGAATGCACATATGAGTTGACTCGGTCAGTCAGGGCCATGAATGTAAAATTTTGAACTCGTATTTTTATGCACTCGGCATGTCATTTGTTACTTATAATAAATCAGTGCTATTAGTGACATAAATTTATTATAAGTATTTTTCTCTTTTTAATTCCAATCATCTTGACTTGTGTTACGCACTGAGGTCCAAAATAATCTTAACTGGACATTAAAACAAGGTGCATAGGTCTAACATTGAAGATAAATATAGGACTTAGCCTATAGATAGAAGGTATGGTCATTGAGCATGAAAATGTGAATTACAAAATTAATTTTCACCACGTGCTTTAATAAACTTTTCGTTTTTCTGTTATCAAATATTCATATATAATGCAAGATAGGTTCGAATAGTCGTTGCATACAATAGCATTGGCTGTGTTTTTCATGTAATTTCATCTTCCTTAATTGACCGGTTGGGGTTATAGCAAGTTCCAATGCGCATTTAGGAAACCACTTGAGTCTTTACGATGAAAAAATAGGATGCTGGAATGTATCAACAATTTTTATATAAACAAATTTGGATTTTTCAACTAGAGGACCACGCGGTTATCTTAATCAGAATAAGGAGTGGTTACGCATAAATGAAGGAATTAGGGAATCTATCTATCTATTACTTAAATTGTAAAACATGAACTTGTGCCCGCTGATGCGGACAGCTGCTACGACTCTATTTCAAAATAGAGCACATTCCTGCATTTATTTAATTTACAAATAACTGCTCACAAAACACGACCCTATGCAAATCGCTTATTGCGATTCTTCTTCCTCCACTTAAAATTATCCCTTTTTTGGAATCTATCTTCATTAGATTGTCTTCTTGCTCCGCTGCTGCCATCCCTCGACTATTCATTCCGAGCATCTGAAATCCAAGAGTCTAACGACAATTTGGAACCAAATCAACAACCCAAGGGACGTCATCTATGCTGCATTACTTTTGGTGAATACCAATGCGTTCCAATTTGCCCCTGTCCAGATATTAGCTATTGTCCATAAAGTTCATGTAAACGTACTGAGCATTTGACACTAATAAGAAGTGTTTCTCATTTTCTATGCATTAATCGAGTGAGCAAACAACTGTGATACATGACCATAACTAAGTTGATGTACAGAATAACTTAGTGCCCTAAGCAGAATGTACAATAATTTTGGTGGTTACTAAATATGAAAGTTATCTTAATTTCAGAATTCCTATTTCTGACTTCATGCAAACTGAAAAAATTGGCAAAAAACTAGGCATGGTAAGATGCTAAATACAAGCACATTTGCATTGTTTTCCTTAGACAATCAAAATTTTCAAGTAACCTCTATTTTATCATATATTAGTGCAATACCGATTCTATTTTACTACTAAAAATGTTAATATTTCTGTACAAAGTTAGTCCACTTATCTGAAATAATAAACATCAACCAATGGAGTAGTAATTTTTTTTATTTGATAATAAACATCAACCAATGGGATTATACTGGAGACATGATGACATACAAAGCCATAGATAAAAAAATTAGGCTTTTGGATGTTTACCTTTAAATACATACTAATTTTACATGATTTTATAAAATGAAGTTTTCAGACATGGATTTCAAACATTCTCTATATTTAAAAAATGAGTAACTGTTGAAACAACACTAATACATATTTATATTTCTTATACCATTCACTTATTCCTTCATCCTTCCATCAAATATCATTCCCATTCCAGTTATGAGAACTTCTGTCAGGCTGAACTAGAAATCATATTTTTTTTGTTCTATAGCTAACAAGATGCATTCATTTTCTGTCTTTCCTTTCACATGGCCTTTATTTTCCCATAACAACTGCTTTACCTTGGAATTTCACCAATTGATTTGCATGTTTACATTTCTGATGGAGCAATGTTGGAAGTTAAGGTACTCCTCTTACTCCTGGCATGATTTTATTTATGCAAATTAAAGAAAGGTTAGGTCCTCAAAGTTGAATATATATATTGCCCATTTTGTGCTTACTCAATTTGTAGATCATTCATTCTATCCATTTCTGTTCTCATGGGCTGATTTCATAGATCAATATATTCCCATATAACTAGGTGACTCAAATTTAAGTCATTTATGTTAAGTTGCTAATTTATGCTTTCATACCAATCTTGTGCTATTGGGTTGATGCCAATTCAAAATATTTCCCTTTTAACAAATCAATCATTGCATAGAATTTTTCACAGTTCTTGCATATTTGGTAAGAAACATCTGCAAATGATAATTTCGATTTTTATGCTGATTGTGTGCACGTAATATGATTTATACTTAAGGATAACTTTAACAACTAACCAACAGAATATTTAAAATGCAGTTAACACAAAAAATTAAAATCATTTAATGAAATTTAAACTACATGGAATTAAATTAATTTGTTACACTTTCTAATTTACAGATTATTATTACAATTATGCCTTACACAACTTGATTACCATAAGAGTGCAAATTCTGTACCGATGGTCTGTTTCTGTTGCAAAATTACCTCTCCTTTTGCTTCTGCATCACAACTTCAGGTTGTAAACCACTGCTATTTAATAACCTGAAAAATCATGTATTCATAACATTTTTAAAAGTTATTTCGATTAAAATGCACATTATTCTCCATATTATCTTAGTGTTACAATTATTATTTTTTAATTTGCTTCATGTGATTGCCATTTTTGCTTGCACACTTAATAGATTCTATGTCAGTACAATTTATGTATTCTGTTATTTCTTCTATTTGATTTAAAACATAGACAATAGTATACGACATAAACAATTACAGAAATATAAAGTGTATGCAAACAAATTAGTTAGTTGTGTTTTCTACAGATTTGCTTTTAATATACGACTAACATTTACTCTACATGCCAGTTGAATTTTATTTTTATCAAGCTACTAGGTCTTTTATTGTTTTGTTAATCTTAACTATCTGTTACTCAATTTGTTAATCATCATCCATGTTTATCTGCCTATGATATCACTGGTTACTCAATTAACTTACGTTCAATTCAAAAATATGTTCTTTTGGTTTACTTACGTAATCACGTCTTACCTACTTCGTAAATTTGCATACTGTTTTTGCATCAATGATGTGTTTTCATTGCACTGTTATAATTTACTGCCTTAATTTCGTTCAATAAATGATTGTTGCTATGAAACTTAGCAGATCATGTATTCATTGCATTTTTAATGACTGATTTAATTCCGTTGCATTACCTTCCTTTTCATAATAGAAATATTTACTATATTTTAGTCTGATATATGTATTAATCTTTAATGCTTACTAATTTTATAAATCCAATGATTATACCAATTGTGGAACTTTGATTTATTTTGCAACTTAATCAATATTGCCTTGGATCTTTAAATATATTGAAGGTGTATTGGAAGAAAATTAATTAATTGCACTATATCCAAGATCCGGTCTTATTGGTTTACTTATTTACATAATGTGTTGTTGCGTTAATTTCATGTACTGAACCATTTATGCGCAATCACTCGTAAAATAATCAAAAATAATCAATTTGTAGTAATTTGGTAAGATTTATTTGATTCCATAGCACGTTACTTCCCCTTTTATCTTAATAATCAACAGTTACTATTTTTACATATGCTAAACAAGAACCTCAAATTGTTGATGTGAATACATCAGGGCATCCCGTTCCAAAATAATATTCATCCTGTTTTCCCATCGCTTACTATCATCCCCCACCCTTCAGCCTTTCCATATGATATGTATAACATTGACGGGAAGTTGACAACAATCTTTGTTTTATTTCTACTAGCTGCAGATTCAATCATCTGTCTCCAAATACAAACCTTGTGTTCTATATAGGAATTCCTCAGGTACTCCTAACTGATTTTCATACATGCATTATTTTGTTATGTCACCCATATTTTGACCTTTACTTTTACTACTTCCCTTTCGAGTATATCTTGTCTGACCATTCTGGGTTGAACAAGGAATTTACCTGTATTACCAGCTTGATAATTGTCAACTATCAGTATTTCTTCCCCTTCTATCAAAATTCTCTACTTCCATCTTATAAGATCAATATATATATACACACATATATATATACATATATATGTATGTATATGTGTGTGTGTACGCGCGTGTGTTGTGATAGTGTAATGTTATTATATTTCCAATTTTTATCTTACTCTACAATAGCTCGAGATTTAGTAAGATGAGGAGTCATGTAATCAATCCTATATATATATATATATATGTATGTGTGTGTGTGTGTGTGTGTGCGTAAAGGGGGGGGGGGGGGGGGGGGGGCGTGCGCGCATGTGTTGTGATAGAGTGTTTTGTTATTTTATTTCCAATTTTTTTTCTTACTACAACAGCTCGAGTTTAGTAAGATGAAGAGTCATGTAATCAGTCCTATCTTTATACATGATTGCATTTTTCTTCGTTACATTATGATAATGATCGAGTTGAGCAATTACTGCAATAGTTTACAGTAAAGTTAAGCAACCTATATTTTTGTTATTTCTTTTTCCGTATATGAGAGAACCTGTTTCTGTGCATTCGTTGAATCACAGTAGACAGTAAAATGCATATCTATATAAACTATTGAACAAGCCTAATTGCTACAATTTGCTGTCCGTTAAGCCAAGCGTAGGAATAGAAGCCGGATCATCTTTTGCATTTCCTGATGTATAGTAATTTAGTCCTACATAATCATAATATCCTTTTATCATATCTGGCTCTTCCTTGGTGATTTTTTTGAGTCCCACCAACCAATTTTCTCACACACGCTGGACATCCTCCATTCATTAATGGATCCATATATCTTTATTTACATGATAATCTCAAAGTCGGTCTTTATTCTGCCTGATATCGACCTGGGCATTGTTGTGTTTGGTTTTGACCATTATATTAATTTTCTTTCTTTTCATACATTCATATATGCTATATTATATTAATCACCCCATATAGTACTGCAACCAACATTAACTACCAAATGTTACTGATTTTGTTACACCTTTTTCTTATGGTAATGCATCTAAGACTGATATCATGTGGGAAAAGAAATGCAGCATAGATGATGGTTCTTAAAGGATCTGGCTGCCTCTGCAATCATGGTTGCAACTTATTCGAGGTACTTATTTACATCTAGCAATCATAGAGGTTTTATCTGTTAACTTATGAAGCTTGATTTTAAGACTTCAATTATTAGGCAAAAGTGAATTATTTTTGTGTTATTTTCTTCGTTATAGGCAGCATTCCTTTTAGGTATTACTACATTTATGTTTTACAACAGAGCATGGAGTACATCCAGACATACTCAACACATGGTGATGGCCAATTTTTTGAATGTTACAATGTAACAGGGAATGCGTTACAAAAAATACACTCATATTCTTTGTTTTGGTTGCAGGCTGTTCGTAAAATGCACGCAGTAGTGGGTGTGAAGTGGTTGTTGAGTACCGGTGCTTATAAAATAATCTGAATAAGTACTCTTTACAATATGATTTGATGTTTTTATAGCATTGCATTTTAATCATGGTTAGCTTTGCTTTTATGTTGCTTATTCTTAGTGCGCCAAATTAAAGTTGAAATTCATACAAATCCTAAATGTTTAGTACTTCCAATATGTTTAATTCAACTAAAATACATTCTTTATGTTATTTGGGGAAACATTGAAGACTCAGATATAGGGATATTTGGTAACTTTTTTCAGTTGTCTGCTATTCCATACTTTTTTGTTCAAATACAAAAATGAACAAAATGGTAATTAATTATGTACAAAATAAAGTAAATATGAAGATAAGAAGAGAAAACATGAAAATAAATGAGGAGACAATGGAAGCTGATCATATTATTTATCATACACACACCCCCCCCTTTTGTTATAGCCGCAATTAAGTTATTTTTATAACTACAGTTTTTAACCCGGTCGTTATGTGTTTAAATTTGTATTGTTAATAATTGCATTGTTATATATTACTCGCATTTTACCTCACTTCAACTACGCTGTGTACTAATATGTTTTAATAATAACATTGACAAAGCAATCTTTTATGCTTGACTAATGTAGTTTATCTTATGTGTTGGCTACCGAGTCTAATTTTTGTAGTCGTGTATAAGGCAGTGTTTATTTTGAACAAAACACTTATTGAGATGCTGACTGAAAACGCTGGTCCAAGTCTACATGTATTCTTTAGTGCATTTTTAAACTTTGATTCAGTACACGGATATTTTCCAACCATTTACCTTTGTATTTTGGACAAAAAGATTTTCTTCTTTCTTCAAGGCAGCTGCAGCATACTTTTTTTTTTCTGTACATGGCAATTTCAGCCTGGAGTACACGGAATTACTTTAGGTATGTTTATACTTGTTTAATCTTTGTTGCATTTCCCATAAAGGCACGCAACCTTCATTTGTGAGTGAAAAATACGCCATAACCATGCAAAACAGATATGGCGACAGTGGCCTCCTGTCTCTTTCCCTTATTGGATTCAATAAAGCCATGTGAAATGCCATTAGTCAAGATAGAGAAAGATGGTGTACGGCGAACTGTCTTATAAAAGCCATCCGAGGCATCTGTGCAGTGGTGGTGGTAACGATATAAGATAAGGTTAGGCAAAATTCCTATGGACTTTTTTCTGTCAATTTCCAAAATGACCTGTAATATAGTGAACTTAAAAAATTCAGCAATTTAGTTGTCGGCTCAAAAGATTGAATGTAGAATAAATGTTGTTCTTTTGATTGCTGCATTTTAATTATGTTTCTTGCATTTTTTTTGTTATAAAACTGTAACTTGTGTTTGTAAATTGCAGGTTCTAGAAGTTGGACATGCTTACAAGTTAAAGACTAAGTGATTTTTCATGTAATCTTGATTTGAAACAATGTTTGAACAATATGTATGTTAATTGACTTATTTCTATATTTATTTGTAGACTTGTTAATTTCGACTTTCTAATTGAAATCAAATATTCTTTTGGTATTAATTTTTTGCTATTTTTTGAATTTATTGCATAATCGTTTAAACTGTTGTAACAACCCTGAATTTTAAGTACATTTTTTTTTTATTTAAAGCTCAGTTTGTTTGTACTTTTATAACTGTTTTTGATTTTGAATTAAAATTAAAACATGAAATTGATTTATAATGAAACATTTATCTTTAATATTTTGTTATTTTCATTTAGAAGTAATTTAAATAATTTTATATTGAAAACGTCAAATTTTAGTCACTTTGTTTGAATTTGTTTTGACGATTATTTCCGGTAGCGGCAACCGATATATCTTAAATAAAAATGAAAATGTAAAATAAAAATAAAAATCCAAAAAAAAAAAAAAATATATATTTGAATTGCGTCTAATCAGTCATAACATAGAAATTAATTTCGTCAGAAAATTTGAATATTTGCCGATCGCTTATTTTTCGGTGTAAATCTGCGCATATCAGTTCAAATTTTAACGATTTTGTAATCTCTCCGAATCCAGTTCGGACAAACATGAAAAGTATTCTATTTATTATCACGAATCTGACGGTAAAATTTGTTTCGTAAAATTCGGACGTTTGGATCTTCGTTTAAATTGTTTTCTCGTGCCATTTTTCCTTCTAAAAGGGGTCCGTAATGCCTTTTTGAACGGAGCATCCTAACACTGTAAATTTTATACCGTTGTGTCTGTCTCGTCAAGCTGATTACCAAAATATAGTTATTTGTCAGTTTCGGTGCTCGGTTCGCGCTGAAACTGTGAAAAGGCTTGCGCAGTTCATTTTTGAAACGGTGACATTTGAGTTCGATGTGTCCCTATTTCGATTCAGCATGTTTTTCTAATTGTTTTGGGTCTGCAAACCCAGTCTGTAATGTTCGCATGATGCTAGGAAAGACAATAATGTGAATAGTCTTATGTTGATAATACGTGAACCATGCATGCGTTGTACCCCTTTCTTCCAATTTGCAAAACCATGCTACTTGTTTTCAAACCATTCAATGCATACGTTGGTTATGTTGCCTTGCCTTTTCCTTTCCAAATGCATGGACTTCTCTACCTATTCCAATCCATTTATTCCATGCGTTTCTTCACTATATTTTTCCCAATTCAAAAGCTATCCTTTCCTTTCCATTTTTGCAATGCACGTTGCCTTTTTGTTTTGTTTTTGTTCCATTTTGACAATAAAACGCCTAGTGTATATAAAGCAAACCATGCATAGTTGCATGTTCTAATAAGCAAATCTCAGCAGTTTCTTTTCAAGAGAATTCCCGATGCCTTTTTTTTCCTGTTTGGATATATAGCATGTTATGTAAGTCGATTTAAAATTCAAAATTTCGGTATGCACTGAGTTAATTATATACGTTCGTTCTTTTGTTCATGGATGCGCTCAAGAATCGGTAATCACAGTCCTGGTCTATAGGATTGATGATCTCGATATTTTTCCATCACCTCGAGTGTATATAAGCTAATAATAAAAAAAAAAAAAAAACAAAAAAACAAACCCACGATCAGAAGCTGTTGCCCACACCTTTCTTCCAAAACTTCCTCACAATAAAAAAATGGACACTGCAGTTCTCCCCTTTGTTTCATGTTTCTTCCCCAACGCCTTATCATTTTTCCCCTCCGCCATATTTATTTGTTCCATCCCCTCAACCTCCGCCGGAGCCGTCCCACTCAACTCGAGACTCCACAGCCTGCGGCGCTCCGCCTCCACTCAAGCCTCTCCTCCAACCGAGCTAACCTCAGATCCGAACAGCCACTGACCCGTGTACCCCTCGTCACCACCTCCGCGCCGAGATCCGCCACCGTGAAGCTCGCCTGACCAACCCTTCCCTCTCGCCTGCGGGTTCACCAGCCGTTCGACGCCGATACCCATCAGCCCACTTCGCCAAAGCCTCCGCCCAACAGCCTTCCCACTTTGACAGTAGTAGCCGCATCCATCGAGTCTGCCATTTCTCAGACTTGCTAGTCGACCCCTGTTCCACTCTCCCGCCTCTCTCTTCCCGGGTGTTATGTGTGTGAGTATTGGTTTATATTTGTTTTTGTTTTGGTTTGTCATACTATGATTTGTTGTGTTTGCATGAATGTGTAAGCCTCTGCGTATGTATATAAAATATTAAAATATTTAGAGTTTTGGGTTTGTGTTTGTATGTACGTGCGTGTTGGTGGAGTTCTGTGACTATGTGTGAGTGTCCGTGTGTGTTGTGTGCGTGTGTAATTATGTGTGTATTGGCCTTAAGCTATTTTGAAAAATAATGTTATTTCTAAATATATATAGTATATGATATACCAGCATGTGTCTTTAAATATTTATAGGTATATAATGATTTTGAAGTATTTCGTATGTATTTGTTTCAAATATAAATTTATTTATTTATATAAATATATGATATTTTGTAAAGAAATTTATTGCGTTTATTTTGTGTCGAGATTGGTGTTGAGTTCCGAAATCCGTCCCAAAACCCAATAGCTGAACCAATCCACTGATAAATTCCCTGGCCTCCTCTTATAAAATAAAATAAATATCGAGTGGTTACCGAATTGAATCTATTCTGAATTGTGCCAGGAAGTCGTCGGTTGATTCAGTGTCAGTCTGTCTACTGTCTCCATTTCTGTGCCACGAAAGGTGAGTTTATCTCACACCTGACTCGCATTTTTTCATGGATGTTAGATCAATACTGAACTGTTATATGAAATGTACATGATTGCTCATAGAAATTGTTTGATTTGATATATATGCACATTTCATATGTGACACGATTTATTCACATGACACGTAGTTACACTGACGATATATATGCTGTGATTTGTTGCTATGTGATTGTTCTTTGTGATTGTTGATACCCCTAGTTCAGGAAAAATCACTAAGGGTTGAAATGATACATACCCGAACGGACATCAGAATAGGGAAAAATCGTTATGGGTTGAAATGATAGACCTGAACGATTTTTACTGAATTTGGGATCGCGGGTTGAAATGATAGACCCGTAGAAATTTTATAAATTGCGGATTGAAATGATAAATATCCGTATCACTTGACCGTAGGGTAGAAAACGATATACAGACACCGTTGGTCATATTTTCGAAGTATAGTGATTTGGAAATTTTGATTTAAAATAATAATTTAAGATTTTATAGTTTTATATTTAAATTGTACTATTTTAAATTATATGCTTAAAATGATTTCATAAGTAAATATAGGTTTAAATACTTATTTTAAACTTATTTTCTATATTATTTTAATCTTATATATGTTTATAATCTATATTCTAATCATTTTCAGAATTTTATAAACTTATGTATATAATATATCTATTTTCAAAATAATTTTTCTTATATATATATTTTATAAACTTTAATAATAAACTCAAGATGGATAAGTTAGATTTCGCGATTTAAATTCAAAGTTTAAAGATGTAAATTTATATAACGATATTTGAATAATGAATGAACTCATATTAAGTTATGAATTCGACTTGATGCGAACTTTCAGTAAAGATGAATTTGAATTGGAATATTTGTGAAATCGTAAGAATGATTTAATTTTTTTTTTTAACTGTTTAAAATTGGAATATGAGATTTTGACTTGACTTTATGTAATAAACTGAAATTTTTGACTTGAGTTATAAATTTTGATATGATTCATTGAAATTGAAATTGAAATGTAAGATTGATTCGAATTATATTAACTGAATTATATGAACTATTTGAATTTATTTAAATAACGATTTCAAATTTCATGACTTGAAATGCGAACCACGATATGTTTTGTTTAAATAAAAATGTAAATCTTTGACTTGAAGTATACATTTTGAATTCGAAGCAAAATGTTGGATTTAAATGAAACGACTTGAAAGGATTTCTTATAAGGGAAAATTTTGAATTATTTGAATTGTTTTGACTTGAATTTTTCCGAATATAAACCAAACCAAATTATTATCGAAGTTAAATAGTATAGTAAAGTTTATACTATATTTTGAGATCTTTTCGATGTGGTTTTGAGAGCGATTTGATTTAAGTTAGTTATTTTCAAAATTTAATGTAATCGAAGTTAGACATATAAAATTTGATTTCAAATTCGAATATGAGAATTCATATAAACTGTTTATAAAGTGATTTATAAAATAATGACCACGGTGTGAAAAATGAAACGATTGGTTGTTAAAGAGACCGGGATCGGCTATTGTCATACTCTCTGCCAATACCGAAAACCACTTTGACAACTGTGTACGCGGTGGAGTTCCAGAATGAATGGGATGATTTGGCGAACGACTCCATTTTTATTTCATATTAATTACGAGACCCTGACTACCTTGAGTCAGCTTGATGTGGCTAAAACAGGAGCTACGCACGGACCAAGTGAGGTCATACCTCTTATCGAGCACACTTCTTCAATATTATTCTATTACTGTTGAGATTCGATTTGGGCCCTTTTGATATGGGAGTGTGTCTCGAGGTGGGCGGTAGTTGCGGCTATGCGTTACCACCAGTCCGGCTCTGCAAATGGTGAATCCACCCTGGCATTCCTTGCGTGCCTTGTCACATGCCTTATACGAGCCCAATACGATTTTTGTTTTGTACTATTTTATATGGAGTGCCCTCTGATCAACCTCCAGTTTACGGAGGAATTACGGTACTGTATATACTATGGGAATATATAAACGGTGTAAGGGTAATAATGGTAATCCCGCTTACGCTATTTTGATACTTTTACTTTACTGATAGACACTATTGTATATAGCGTATTATACTACATAGTATTAGTTTAACGGATCCTTAGAGGATGGTGATCCCAAACATCCTCTAAGTTACTGATTGCATTTCATCGAACATTTCATTTGTGTTGATTTACTTCCATGAGAATGTTAGTCCTGATCCGAGTTGTTTTGTTTTGCATTATTGCTCGGGTCAGATCGAGTATTACAGTTTCGAGATTCACTCTTGGAGTTGGAGCTTATGTTGGATTTTTGCTCATCTATATCTACCTGTTCAGTTGATCCAGTTCTAACTATTCTTGTCATTTCTGTTTTTGTAGTTATCTTTCATTTACTGTATTAGTCTTCCGCTGTATTATTTATGTAAACTCTGATGTAAAATTTATTTAGTAGCTTCATGAAGTACTATTGTATTTTAAAATTTTCCGTTGCGAGATATCATATTGCTTTGTATCTGTGTCTGTGATCTGTGATTCTGTGATTTATTCTATTTACCCCAGAAGCTAATAACAAACTGTCGTTTCGAACGGTTTGAGTTGGTTTTTAAGTACCGACTTGAAGTGGACGAAAGGCAGTATGTTACAACTGTGCACAAATTAAATAAGAGATTTGTTATATAAAGATCACAGCTGATGCGCTATATATTAAAAATATTAATAGCGGAAAATTGCTCTTATGGAAATATAGGGTGAATCCTATGTAAAAAATTAAAATAATGTGGAAAATCTTTTCATACCATTGAATGTGTGTTATGAAAACACTGATAACGCTATATATACTACAAATATTCATAGCGGAAAACTCTACTTATGGAATCAAAATGTGAAATGCTGTTAAAACCGTATAGAAAACTTTTTACATCACTGATTGTGAGCTATGTAAACAGTGATAATGCTATGGAAAATATTTTTCATATCAATGAATATGTGCTATGAAAATATTGATAACGCTATAATAAATAAGCTGAGATTTTAATAAGCAAATATAATTGCAAGGTTTGAACGCTATGTAAAACATTTCATGCTGGTGAATGTACGCTATAAAATATATAATACTATAGCATTTAGATTTGAGCTATAAGATATGACAGGGCTATTATAACATGTTGATAAATAGCGTCGTCACTAATGCTATGGTAGCCTATTATAGCGTTTTTCACGAGCTGTTAAAAGGTAAATCTGTTGTAGTGTATCGAAGTTTTGATTTATTTTATACCTCCATTGTCAATTTGGAGAGAACGGGACCATATTTAATATCTGAAAACCGCTCTGTATTGGCATAAGCGTTACGAATCAACTTATGTTGAGGAGATTATGAAAACGGAGTAAAGTACAAGGGCTATTCTGTTAATCCTAGGTAGAAATTGCCTAAGATGCATTAATAGAATGGTGCCTTCGGTTTGTCCAGACCCAGGGCAACTTGTATGGGCGAGTGTCTGACATAGTATTTCCAAAGGGATTACGTACATTGATTCTTTCAAACGTACGAAATTGGGGGCAAAGAAGGGAAACTTCTTTAGCCAAACAATCTGAGTATTTTTGTCGGAATTAATGAGTGATTTCCGATGAATCTAACGATGTGGCATTCAAAGTGAATGGTAGCCAGATGTTCTGGAAGATAATTCAAACCTCAAGCCTCACTACCGGAAATTGACAAAAGTCGGGCACGCAGCATGGCTATGTGGGTCGCTCCCATTAGGATGTATAATCACCTATCTAGAGAAATTCCAATTGCTTCTTTAATATATCGATGCTGTCCCTTTTTGGGAAACGTTTGCTGATCCCAGCCGTTGGTGATGTACATTCGATACACTCAAGCGAAATGAGTGGTCGGTCATGTGTGAGCCGGGTTGCAAGAAGTTCTTGTTGAACCTAGTGTATTCACCTCTAGAGGTACACTATCGGAAGGTGGTTCCATACCTTGTCATGTTGGAAATCCAATCTCCAATAAGCACCCTGCGGTTTTCGATTTTATATTATATATGGAGCGTGAGACGCAAGCGCTCCACTAGATTATATTTAATTGATTTAGACACTATTATAATATCAGCAGATTTTGATATCAAAATGTTTTTGGGGTTATCGTAAGGTAAAAACCATCCGTGTTTATGTGCGGATCGGTCTTACGATTATCTTTTCTTTCGAAAGGATTTTTTAAAAGTTAAACCAATGGTTGGAGTTTACTCACCCCAGTCCCAAGACTGACCCATAGTTTATTTTATTTTCCCTAAACTCTTGGGTGCCCAAATTTGTACGGGCAGCCAAGTAGCCGGGGTTTTACAGATTCACTTGTAGGATCTTGAAGCAGACGGCTTCCCCAGTTAGCTATAGACTATCATATTTTTCCGCTGTGTATTATGTTCGTATCTGGAAACAGGTGTTTATAACTGTTCCAAAAATAGTTGTTGTACTCTGATTATGATATGTATTGGCAAAACAAATTTGTATTTCAAAGTTTATGTTATCTAGTATATTTTATTCGTTCCGCTGTGAGTTTGTGATCTTCGTTTTCTTCTATTCTAATATTTCTTTCTTTCTATTTCTCATCCTCTAACTACTTTCTAATAATGATTCGTATTTCTGTGCAATTTGGGTTGGACGTGTGGTGTTATTAGTTGACTCAAAGAGTACGGAAGTTCGGGCCATTACATTTGGTATCAGAGCTGAAGGTTGAGTAAAAACCTTGGCTCTGTGGCGTGACTCAATAGAGATGGGGTTAGACATGCCCAAGGTTGAGTTTGTGTGTATATATATGAGCGCATGCTTGTAGATTTGATATAAAATTGTTTTATATTATATTAACTAGTTTGTTGAGTTGTTTATGAATTCTGGTCGATACAGGATGTACAACTGTATCGATAGGTGTTTCTAAGCTCTCGAACAAAGCAATTCGATACAGTATTGTTTTAAAATGGGTAAATGAAATAATTTTGCCCAAAAATTATTTTGATATAAAAGGAATAATTTCTGAATTATTACATATGAATGTGTTGTTTTTATTACAA
The DNA here is from genome assembly GCA_030737875.1 of Allium sativum. NCBI lineage: Eukaryota > Viridiplantae > Streptophyta > Magnoliopsida > Asparagales > Amaryllidaceae > Allium > Allium sativum. Next base: position 471,337,286 of record CM060923.1, on the reverse strand, counting down.
TCAAATGAAGTAGATTTGGTGACTTATAATTGAATATGATTTGTATATGGATAATATATACAAATGAGAAAATTTGAGATTGAATCCAAACCAGAATATGGAATTTGAATCCCGTAAGTTAAAGAATATTTCTGAAGTGTTTTGAAATTAATCAAGAAATATTTTGAAAGTATTTGAATAAAAATTGTTTTAAATGGATTTTGAAATTTTTAAAGCACTATAATCACTGCAGTCGCTAAAAAATAATCCAGATAATGATGGTTACATCAATTGTATCTATTTTCGGGTTTCTAAGTGATGAAATTGCTACCATAGGAAGATTTTTAACGGAAATGGGTTAAGAAACACATTACTTTGAGAATTCAAAAGTTTAGAATTATTATGGTTATATTATGTATAAAAATATATGTGATTTCAAACTAATTTGAAATAAAACCCGGGAATTTGAATTCTAAAATTAAATTTAACTTGTATAAGTTGAATACATTGAAATGGTAAAAATTTATGAAATGAATTGAAATTAACTTAAGTTTAACAAAATTGGATTGGATTAGAAAAAAATTCGAAATGAAATTAAATAAAGAGAAATGTTGAGATTCAAGTATAATATATATATATATATATAAGCAAGTTGAATATATATATATATATATATATATTGGATGTTGTTAATTGGAATTGAATTATGATAAATATGGGTTAGTCTAACGTGATTAAGGATTTTAAGAGGAAATCGAAGATTGAGTTTGATTCACGTGGTGCATGGAGTGTGTCTGGACTGTGAGAGAAATATGCAGCAGTTCGATCAAGAAGGAGGAGAATACATTAGTGAAAGTAAATACGGGTTTGCTGTATAAATAGTGGGAGAAGTGGTGGAAAGGTTCAGTGTTAAAAAATGAAAGTGTCGGGTTCGAAAATACAGGAAGAGGGGATTTGTACTGAATGAAGAAGATCGTGGATTTTGAGGAGTATAAAGTTCGGCGAAGGGTGAAGCGGAATGGAAGAAAGGGTTTTGTAATTTGTACAGGAGGAGGAAAACGAGTTGCGGCTGTATACACATGATTTTGGGATGAGGTGGTGAGTAGTTATACCAAAGTGATCATGGAGGTGATTAAATGAGGAGCAGTTAGCATAGATGGCGCACAACAATATTGGGTTCCTGGACCTGGGGAAGTTGTATGAGTTTCTTTCTACTGGGGTTGCGAGGATGTTATTTTTAAATGTAGAGGAAATTAATACTGTCAACGTGAGAACAATGGTGAGAAAAGGAAGTACGGTGTGGGTAGTTTTACAGGGAAGCACATTTCATATTTTTAAACATAAAAGAAACTAACATTAGGTTGATGATGTTTGGTTACAAGTAAGGGTAATTCTTGGCGCTGTATAAAATAAAGTAATGAAAGGAATTGAGCGTATATTATACATCAGGAAGAAGAACCGTAGGTGGCCTAAGCAGTGGAGTTTGAGTGGAGAGTAAATGGCGGGATTTGTTTAAGTTTTTGTGAAGAACTAGTGGAGAAAGGATGGGTCAGTTTAGATAAATCGCAAAGAGAAGCTTGAGTTGGGCATTGCAAGGGGAGCTTATGATGATCAGGGAGTTAAACAAGGATGGGTTTAAAAGGCTATATGACTATAGGAGCTTGCAGTTTATAAACAACGGAAGGATGATTAAAAGTGCCTAAACACGTGATTAGCTGTAAGTATAATAAAAGTAATTACTTTTAAAATAAATTAATTATTTAGGTTGATGGTATATTAAGTTATATAAATATGCGTGATGTATTTGATTAGGAGGGAGGGTATCTATTTTTAAGGAGTTTCAGTTAGGTAGAGTTTTGGATGTTGAGGATTTTGGACTTCTTGGTTTGAAGATCAATGAAGAAATATGGAGTCAATACGGTCATGGCACTGATTTACTGTAGCGAAAATAACAAGAGGGAGAATATGGTGAGGCCTGCGAAAACAAAGTACAAAGGGGTAATGTCAATTTGATACGGTAATTAACGAACTGATTGGCGGCTTAATTCTAGGATTAAGGTAAGTCGATATTATATATATATATATATTGATAGTTAGAATATATAATATTCGTTAAAAAATTTAATGCACAATATTGATTCGCTCATGAACAGGATCAGACAAAACTGGTCACATCGGAACCGTATCAACAAGATCTATGCAGTGGAAATGGCATGGTTAAGAAACAGAGCTACTGGATTTTGTGATAAAATCAAATGTCAATTTGATTTTAAATAAAACAAAAGCAGAATCGTCAACTGCGAACCAATGTGAGTAAACTCACTAACTCTGACTTGTTTATATTTTTATATAAACGAGTTTTAAATTTATTTATAGTAATTTTATACAGTGCAATTGTTGATTGGTTGAATAGTTGATAAAATTGGTTGAAATGGTTGATATGATTACATCGTTGATCGATTATTAGTTCTGATATTTCATATTTATGTGAAATAATATTATTGATACTGATTAACATCTGCGGATGTAGGTAAACAGGTTGGAGGGATCCAAATGGATTCCTCAACATTTTGTTTACTGTTTTATTTATTGTGATATATGATTGGTGATTGATAATGTTATAGTTGAATTACACTGGCCCCATAATTTGGTATTTAATTGCCGTAAAATATTTTAGGATGGAGAAAAGAAAATTTTGATTTTAAAAGGGAAATTATTTCCAAAATATAGAAAGTAGATTTCAAATGGATTTAAAATAGAAACTTGTTTAATAAATATATAAAGTAGTTAGATTTATAAATGATGTTTATAAATAAAGTGAAATATCTATCACCGGATAATGTAAAAATATAAATTCAAGTTGGATTTATATAAGCAAAGTGGAATTTGGTGTTAACACCGATATTTGAAGTGGGATTTAAACGCAGTAGTTGTAAAAGAGATTTGAATTGAGGAAAAGATAATTCAAATGGAAAATTGAATAAGAAATCGGTTTCAAAAGGAAACGATGGGTTTTATTCCAAATTTGGAATATAAAATAAATTGAGATAAATCCAATGGATTAATAAACGAGAAGTGTTAATTGAGTAACAGTTCTATAAATAGAGTTTATAAATGAAACAGAATATGATGTGGCTTTATAAATATACTCGATAACTAGAAGTGGAGCAGTAATGATACTCATGTTGATTTGAATAAACGAGTTTAGATTCTTGTTAAGGAATGAAATTCATACTTGAAATGAATAACAGTTTGAAAGTAAATGTTTACGAATGGAAGGGGTTATAAAGGAATTTGGTAATGATTTGGAAATGATAAATTCAAAAGTGAATTTAGAATTTGAGATGACCTGAAATGGTAGATAAATTCCGAAGTTCGGAATATTTATCGAATATATAGAGTATTCGAATGAGAGTTGTTTATTGGAATTCGATTAATCGAATTTAGGGAAGTAATTATTTTACTTTCCGTTTGAATCAAATTTAATAATTTAATTATTTACTTATTAATTTATTTTTTGAAATAAATATATACAAGTTGCATTTTTATAAACCAAATATTTGTAAATAGAAATTTTAAACGCTGCCGATATAATAAATGTTTTGGTAAATCCAAATAGCAATTTTAACGCTGCCGTTATAATAACTGTTTTGTAAATCTAAACAACGATCTTAACGCTATTGTTATAATAAGTGCTCTATAATTCTAAACAGTGATTGTAACGCTGTTGTTAAAAGTAATGTTTTATAAATCAAATATTTGGAGACAATGATTATAACGCTACCGTTATAATCAAAGTTTTTCCGTGAAAGAAGCGTTTTCGTAGATTGGATCTGAAAGTCGCGTAAGCTATGTTTGGTTTAAAGTTGTGAGCTTTGACTATATTAAAGTTGAGAATGTTGATCAGTTAAGGTCTGAGAGGTAAATATACCCCAACTTGAGGTACTTCATGATTGATGGAGAAATGGTTAAGGTTCGATAGTGAAGATTGGTTAACATTCTGGTTAGTTAATAATTGGTTAATGTTTTGAGTTATGATAACGATGTTTTATAACGTCGCGTTAATTTAAAAGAATTTGAAATGTTTTTCCCAATAAATTGAGTGATATTTTCTATGTATAGAAAATGAAATGAATTGGTCAACGAGGAATTAAGAAAGAGAATTTGGAAATATTTTCCAATATTAATGTGGTATATTTTCTGAACATAGAAAATAAGGATTCGTTAATATACATAGAAATGTTTTCTAATTGGAATAAGAGATATTTTCTCGAATAAAGTAATTAGATATTGGAAATGTTTTTCAAAGAATCGAGTGGGGAAATCGAGCTTCAAAAGGATATGAAAGATAGGGAAACAGGAATTGGAAATAATAACATAATCAGGAATTGATTTAAAGGGGCCGAGTGTTGTTTGATGCTTGATCGATAGAATTTCCATTTGTAAATAGGACCGTTGATTGTATGGATGTTTCTTTGATAGTTAAATCACTGACGATCAAAGTTTTGATTTATTTTATACCTCCATTGTCAATATGGAGAGACCGGGATTAGATTTAATATCGTAAAACCACTTCGTATTGGCATAAGCGTTATGAATCAACTTATGTTGAGGAGATTATGAAGATGGAGTAAAGTACAAGAGCTGTTCTGTTAATCCTAGGTAGAAATTGCCTAAGATGGATTAATAGAATGGTGCCTTCGGTTTTTCCAGACCCAGGACAACTTGTATGGATGAGTGTCTGAAAGAGTATTTCCAAAGGGATTACGTACATTGATTCTTTCAAACGTACGAAGTTGGTGGCAAAGAAGGGAAACTTCTTTAGCCTAACAATCTGAGTATGTTTGTGGGAATCAATTAGTGATTTCTGATGAATCTGACGATGTGGCATTCAAAGTGAATGGTAGCTAGATGTTCTAGAAGATTATTCAAACCTCAAGTGTGATGACCCGTGACTTCCCCGGTAAGGAAAGAGCGGATACTCTGAGAACAACACACAAAAGAACGAAGTCAGAAGAACATTTCATTGCTTATTACAACAATTCCATCAGAATACAAGAATATACAAAGTATGAATAAATATTACACAGAAAATATCAGAGATTACCATGCATTACAAAGCAACCGAAAATAATACAATACACAACTAGAAGTAATACACGGATACAGAGCTTTCCGTGTATCGTTCCAGCTGTAAATCAGGATCCTGTGAATATAAATCTGCAAAACCAAAACTACTAGGTGCCCGTGTCAAAATAAGGGCACCCAGAGTTTTGGTTAAAACAATAAACTCCAGGTCAGTCATGTGACTGGTGTGAGAACTAAAACAGTTATTAATCTTTATTTTAAAGTTAGGTAAATCAAGGGACCACGCCGTATAACACGGAATGGGTTTCCTCCCAAGAACACCAGTGCCGAAAACAACAGCGCAATGCTAAATAAAGAACAATGAAGCTATTATCAGACCCAGGTTCCCATCACACAATGCAACGCAAGCCGGAGGATAGGGTTTTTACCTTATAATAGTCAAGAATGCTTGATACGTTTAAAACAAATCATTTGATACTATTATAAGTGCATAGTGTACAAAACAACTTCAAATCATAAGTATCAATCATAGACGGCATAAGCGCCCCATCCCACTATGTCGCCATACTAGGCTCTACAAATAAAAACGCAAAATCACGTATTGGAAGCTGGATTTCCATCTGTGAACCGAGGCAAAAGATAGTCCTCTACCGATTCGAGACTCTCTAGCCCGAGCCTCAGGACATGTACTCAGTCAAGCCCTTGGATCGTCAGGGCCGGTCCACCGATGTGGACTAAAATGTCTGAAAACTGCGTTTCCTCACCCTTTGGGGCGTAAACGAGCCAAAAAATGACTCCATCGGCTTCACATATTCACCGATATATCCGAGATGCCTCGCAACAGCAACAACCACATAAGTCAAACTCGTCAGGGCGTGTAAAACCACTGACGCCACTTCTAACTATAAGGAAACGCATGCCCTCCCTGATGTCCTCTTCCGTTTCTGGTTCACAACCGTGGTGTGAGGCTCGCGAATCAATGCTACACAAAGCTATGCCACACAGGCCGTGCTTTGATCATCAACCACAAGACTTTGCTTTTCAACAGAAGCCTTGATCATTTGCCACTTAGGCATGCCACACAGGCAATTCACTCCATGCGATTGATATCCATCGATATATAACCCCTGAGCTCTTACGTCTCAGAGAAGGGCGTTAAGTAAGAGAATAAATTCTCCGCTGCCAAACAGATATATATTTAATAGAAATCAATCACACAGAATAAAATCCAATGTCAGACACACAGTCCATTTACAAGTTCGTTCTGGGTCTGAACGAAACCGGAGGCACCTTGTACCTTGCATATCCATCGATCTCCAAGTACGTCTGGACGACCACTAACTAATTCCCTCCTCTTGGGTGTACAACCCAATCAAGATCATCAGTAATCACCCAAACGACGTGAAGACCTCCGGTCTTCAACCACCGTCTTCATCTTCGACTAATCGTCGTATCATTTATTCAGAATGGGATAAACCCGGTCTTTCTGAATAACTCACGTATATAATAAACAAGTGCTACACAAACACAGCATACGCCTCATTCCAATTCATCAGTCACTAACTGTAAATTAGTAAGGGAGCAATTCCCCAAATATTAACCCCGAAGGCCGAAACCAATATCAGATCAATACCTAGGAAACCACTCATATTAACTAACCTCCAGTTAGTTGCTAAACTTCACATTCTTAGGGATAGGTTCCCATTAATTTTATCAAAGATAAATTCCTCAAATTTATTCTTTCATCTTCTTTTGAATATCTATTCAAACTAGTCGGGATTAGCGAACCACACCGAAGTAATCATTTATTTCATTTCCCAATCCCAACCTATTCATCCTATGAAGTAAAACTGGTCATACTTCATATCTAACACCACGGTGTTATCGGTAAATTCAATTACCATTTCACGTTCCAATCTAATTAAAGATTTAACTATCGCCTGGAGCAAAACTGGTGATACTCCATTCTCGATCTTTTCAATCTAATTAAAGATTCATTAAAACTCTGCTTAGTTTTAATCTTTAACTGGGTTAAAGAATCAATGTCATTTAAAACACGGTTCATGACAAACCCAAAATCACATTCCATTCTATCAGCCTTTAACCGTAAAATAGCAAGTGAGCAATTCCCTAAGTACTAACCGCGAAAGCCGAAACCAACATCAGATCAATACCCAAGAAACCATTCAACTTAACTAATCTCTAGTTAGTTTCTGATTTTCTTAACTTCGCTGGGTCTAGGAATAGTACTATTGAAGATACCGTTCACGACAACCCAAACCCCATTTGATATTAAATACAAGGCTCTGAATAGAAAATATATCGGCTTATATTCAATATCAAATTCCGAAACCAACAAATATTGTATTGGAAATAACGATATAAATATTTCTTTCAAATTTCCAGAACAACATCTGTATAATCACGAAATCCAACATCGAACTATTCCGAAGATGATTTCGATTCAAATCCATTCCAATTCAATTATTGGAAATTTTGGTTATTTTCAAATCCAATTTATTTATTTTAAAAAATAAATAAATTATTATTCTAGTTCAAAACTAGTTCATTTCGATAAAAATCTACTTTTATCTTTTCAAATAGGGAGTTTTTCATCCCAATTCTTCACATAGTCATTTCTTATGATTTTACACAAATTATTACTATTTTTAATAATTTGATAAAGGCCCGTACAGTCGATTTCCATCAACGGCCATCGAACTGCACTTACAGCGACCTTTTCCAAATTTGATTTGGACATAATTCCAAATCCAACTGTTAGATTTATAATTTCTAATGTTTTTTAGAAAGCTCATTTCGATATGAACCCAACGGTTCCGGTTTTAGGAGAATTCGACGGTCGGATCTCCCGTAATATCCATTCAAAGTTAATGGTCGAAATTCGCGAACTGTCGCGGCGCGACGCGTTCTATTCAGGCCAATATATATATATAATATTATATATATTTCGTCGATTTCCTTTCAAAACGTATTATATAAATCATTTAAATTCGTTTTCAAAATGATTTCAACTTCCTTTTCAAATTCAAATCAAAATCGAATTTTTCAATATAAATTCATTTTAAATTCATTTCAAATCGATTTCAATTCAATTTCAATTTAATTCGAATTTCAATTCATTTCATTTTAATTCGAATTTCAAATCTATTCAATTTAATTTGAATTTCTATTCATTTCAATTTAATTCAAATTTCAAATCTATTCAATTTAATTCGAATTTCAATTCATTTCAATTTAATTCGAATTTCAAATCTATTCAATTTAATTTGAATTTCAAATCATTTCAATTTAATTCGAATTTCAATTCATTTCAATTTAATTCGAATTTCAATTCATTTCAATTTAATTCGAATTTCAAGTCTATTCAATTTAATTCGAATTTCAATTCATTTCAATTTAATTCAAATTTCAATTTAATTTGAATTTCGAAATCACTTTCAATATTCATTGAAAAATGAATTAAATCGATATAAATATCGTTCACGTCAAAATGGCGTCAATCTAATCAACACGGCTTTTATTCAACACATGAATGTTTATTCTATTCAACACTTGAATATTTTCCAATTCAACACATGAATTTATTTTCTATATTGGAATGAGACCCAATCAATTACCATATAATGTTAATTATAGGGATTTTCTGCAACACGTGTATATAATAGCAACGATAAATAATCAACCATCATCCAGAGTGCACCACACAACTGCATAAGCATTAAATATAAATATTTAATGCTTATAACAGCCTGTCAATCAATCTATCGACATACAACTAATCATTGGGATTAGTGTACGTCAAATCTCATCCCAATACCCGTGTGGAGTTTTCAAATCAACAAACACAGATTTTATTTGTCTGGTTGGGCGATGTGTAAAATTTATCGTCTCAATCAATATCAGTCAAATCAATGTATATAAACAAATCGTCCGATTTGTTTATTACTATTTATTTTATATACACATTAAAAATCATATTTTTAACTATAAAATATTTTCCCCTATAAAATATTTTATTTCATCCCACATCACACAATCAATTTTCACAACACATCAATCAAACAAACAAGTCATCCATGGTCTGTGGACGACAGGTATCGGGTGCTGCTAAGCACCGTCTGCATCCTAGTATATATTTCAACTAGAAAATAAATAAAAAGGTGAGGAGTTCTCACAGAGGGTTCCACTCCGCCGTGCTTTATTTTTGAATTGTCTGGATTCTGTTTTGCTACCGGTCAATTCCGTCGCACTTTTATTCACACTGTTCATAATAAAAATCACTTTTTTATTTCAACGCTGTAAAAAAAACATTTTTATTCCACTATATATATATATATATATTAAAAATCAGATTTTTATTTCACTACATATATAAAAATCATATTTTTATTCTTCTAAAAATTATTTCATATCATTACAGTTCTAAAAATCATATCTTTATACAATTAAAAATCTAATCTTCTCGTTATTAAAAATCTACTCTTTTCTAATCATGAAAATCATAACTTTTATAAATTAAAAATTGTATCTTTCTCTTTCTAAAAATCAAACTTTTTAATGTTTAAAACCATAACTTTACTTAGCCAAAAAACTAATCTTTGTATAAATAAAAACATAACCATTTCATCTCTAAAAAATATAACCTTTCCTTATTAAAAATATAAGCTTTTCCTATTTGAAAATAAATAAGAAATCAAGGTCAGAAAAGAGACTTACATTGAAAATTTCAGGTTTCCATCGTCAGGGGAGGCTGAGGAGCGCGGCGCTGGGGCAGGTCTTGGCGGCGATTGGTGGCTCGAGGTGGAGGGTGGTGGTGCTTCACGGTGCGGTGGGTTTTAAGGTCTGGGCATGGGTGGTTTTAGGGTTCTCGCACGGAGGAAGAGAGAGAAGGAGGGGGTGCGAAGAGAGGGGGTCCGGCGCTAGGGAGGCCGGGGTAGCGACGGTGGTGCCACCGCCGCTCACGCTCTGCGCGATGGGTTTCTCCAATTTTTTTATTTCGTCTTTTACTTTAACTGACGAGGGAGAGGGAGAGAATAAAGAAGGGGGCTATATAATAATATATATTTTATTATTTTAATTTCAAAAAGTTGACTTTTTTATTTGACTTCTAAACGAGGCCCACCGCCTGTCGTTCATAGCTAATTACCCCCGTTCCGAACACAATGGGATATGTATCGCAGGCTGATTCGATCGTTTCGATCAGTTTTCGTCAAAGTCAAAATATAACTCTATATATTGAATTTGAATGCACATTTCAATTTACCGAGGCCACGTACGGACGCTAAAAATTCCCGAAAAATATTTCTAACTTCGTATTGACGATACGGTCCTAGCAAAACTAATTTCGTCGAATTCTGAGACCGTTTGAAAAATGGCCATTTTCCAGTCGATTAAAATCAACTAAAACAGGTCAAACGCGTTTTCCTGTGCCACGCCCACATTTTGATTCGAAAAATTACGAATTTTGAAACCTAGCAATAACAAGACATCGCGGATCAAACAAAAGTAGTTTCATCGAAAACTGATGTCGTTTGCAAAATTTCCATTTTTAAGGGCCAGAATTCCATAGCGACTATTCTGAAATTTCAACTGGGCATAACTTTTGATTCCCGCAATGAAATTTCAATTTCCCGGATTCGTTGGAAAGATATTCTCAATCAGATTCTAATATTTTTGGTTTCGCTAAAATCCGGTTTATTTTGCACCCGGTACATTCATTTGAATTTTGAAATCGAATTTTCGAACTACCGCGCCATTTTCAATTCCTTTTATATATATAAATTAATTTTTATATTCTAACCACGATTCAAATAAATATATACATTCTATTTCTATTCAAAATAAATTTCTCGTCGTTATTATTTAAAATATTTCATTTTAAATAATCAAAATTCACTAAAATTGCCAAAATAAAAATTTTAAATTGGCTCAGATTTCCGGGTTATTACAATCTCCCCCACTTAAAACTTTTCATCCCCGAAAAAGAAAGAAGCCGAAGTTGTTTCACAAACCAACTCAACTTTCATTATTTTCTTTACGGCTTAAGTTCTTCAACTTTTCAGTTTCTAAGAACTTTTCAAATTTTTAAAAAATTTGGCTAACACCCTAAATTTTCGAAAAATTTCGCCATAACCTCCCCTGCACCGGGGACTTTGGGATATTTCATATAGCCTCCCATGGCCTTCTTCAATCCAAAAGAAAAAGAAAAAGCCAATCAGCTCATAAAATCATCCAAAACCCAAGAAATACAATAAAAATGTACCTATTTGTCGGGCAAACATTTTATTCCTCTTCTCTAGCCTCCTTGCTATGACCTATTCAATGTAAGTACATGTATATGCATGCAATTGTAATCACTTTTCAATACAACTCACTATTTGATCAATTTGGCTAAATGGTTCAAATTTTAATTAATCAACCAATAATCAAACAACACAGTCAGCAATCAATTAGTTGATTAACTTTTCAAACTCATACCTTTGATATATAGTCAAAAATCATATTTTTGGTGCCAAATCACAACAATATGCCCCATCTAATTTTGGTTCTCACACCAGTCTAATGGAAATATATAGATATCCCACTTTCGTCACTCGAACATAAATTCTGATGATGAAGCTTCCATCATCAGAACCATCTCCGGGCGACTAGAGCGTGATTCTATATCTATCCAGTATATTAAAACTTTGAATACACGTGGATAAGATGTATACGCAACATCTTTATATACTGGATTATCCAAATTCAATATAAAACAAATAATCAAATATGAATAATTGATTTAAATTTTCAAAACAACAATTGTTTTCACTTTTATTTTAAAAACATCACTCTTCACACTCGTTCTAGGATACTACTGATCCCATCTCTAACGAGTCATTCCCATTGGATATTACTAATCCAATCTCTGATGAATTCTTTCGTATGGATCTAATGTGTCTTGTTCTCTGAGCTTTGTAAACCAAAGCTCTGATACCACTGTGATGACCCGTGACTTCCCCGGTAAGGAAAGAGCGGATACTTTGAGAACAACACACAAAAGAACGCAGACAGAAGAACATTTCATTGCTTATTACAACAATTCCATTAGAATACAAGAATATACAGAGTATGAATAAATATTACACAGAAAATATCAGAGATTACCATACATTACATAGCAGCGGAAAATAATACAATACACAACTAGAAGTAATACACGGATACAGAGCTTTCCGAGTATCGTTCCAGCTGTAAATCAGGATCCTATGAATATAAATCTGCAAAACCAAAACTACTAGTTGCCCGTATCAAAATAAGGGCACCCAGAGTTTAGGTTAAAATAATAAACTCCAGGTCAGTCATGTGACTGGTGTGAGAACTAAAACAGTTATTAATCTTTATTTTAAAGTTAGGTAAATCAAGGGACCATGCCATATAACACGGAACGGGTTTCCTCCTAAGAACACCAGTGCCTAAAACAATAGCGCAATGCTAAATAAAGAACAATGAAGCTATTATAAGACCCAGGTCCCATCACACAATGCAACGCAAGCCGGAGGATAGGGTTCTTACCTTATAATAGCCAAGAATACTTGATACATTTAAAACAAATCATTTGATACTATTATAAGTGCATAGTGTATAAAACAACTTCAAATCATAAGTATCAATCATAGACGGCATAAGCGCCCCATCCCACTATGTCGCCATACTAGGCTCTACAAATAAAACCGCAAAATCACGTATTGGAAGCTGGATTTCCATCTGTGAACCGAGGCAAAAGATATTCCTCTACCAATTCGAGACTCTCTAGCCCGAGCCTCAGGACAAGTACTCAGTCAAGCCCTTGGATCGTCAGGGCCGGTCCACCGATGTGGTTTAAAATGCCTGAACACTGCGTTTCCCCACCCTTTGTGGCGTAAATGAGCCAACAAATGACTCCATCGGCTTCAGATAGTCACCGATATATCCGAGGCGCCTCGCAACAGCAACAACCACATAAGTCAAACTCGTCAGGGCGTGTAAAACCACTGATGCCACTTCTAACTAGAAGGAAACACATGCCCTCCCCGATGTCCTCTCCCGTTTCTGGTTCACAACCAGGGTGTGAGGATCGCGAATCAACGCTACACAAAGCTGTGCCACACAGGCCGTGCTTTGATCATCAACCACAAGACTTTGATTTTCAACAGAAGCCTTGATCATTTGCCACTTAGGCATGCCACACAGGCAATTCACTCCATGCGATTGATATCCATCGATATATAACCCCTGAGCTCGTACGTCTCAGAGAAGGGCGTTAAGCAAGAGAATAAATTCTCCGCCGCCAAACAGATATATATTTAATAGAAATCAATCACACAGAATAAAACCCAATGTCAGACACACAGTCCATTTACAACTTCGTACTAGGTCTGAACGAAACCGGAGGCACCTTGTACCTCGCATATCCATCGATCTCCAAGTACGTCTGGACGACCACTGACTGATTCCCTCCTATTGGGTGTACGGCCCAATAAAGTTCATCAGTAATCACCCAAACGACATGAAGACCTCCGGTCTTCAACCACCGTCTTCATCTTCGACTAATCGTCGTATCAGTTGTTCAGAATGGGATAAAACTGGTCTTTCTGAATAACTCGCGTATATAATAAACGAGTGTTACACAAACACAACATACGCCTCACTCCAATTTATCAGTCACTAACCGTAAATTAGTAAGGGAACAATTCCCCAAATATTAACCCCGAAGGCCGAAACCAACATCAGATCAATACCCAGGAAACCATTCATCTTAACTAACCTCCAGTTATTTGCTAAACTTCACATTCTTAGGGATAGGTTCCCATTAATTTTATCAAAGATAAATTCCTCATATTTATTCTTTAATCTTCTTTTGAATATCTATTCAAACTAGTCGGGATTAGCGAACCACACCGAAGTAATCATTTATTTTATTTCCCAATCCCAACCTATTCATCCTATGAAGTAAAACTGGTCATACTTCATATCTAACACCACGGTGTTATCGGTAAATTCAATTACCATTCCACGTTCAAATCTAATTAAAGATTTAACTATCGCCTGGAGCAAAACTGGTGATACTCCATTCTCGATCTTTTCAATCTAATTAAAGATTCATTAAAACTCCGCTTAGTTTTAATCTTTAAATGGGTTAAAGAATCAATGTCATTTAAAACACGGTTCACGATAAACCCAAAATCACATTCCATTCTATCAGCCTTTAACCGTAAAATAGCAAGTGAGCAATTCCCTAAGTACTAACCCGAAGGCCGAAACCAACATCAGATCAATACCCAAGAAACCATTCAACTTAACTAATCTCCAGTTAGTTTCTGCTTTTCTTAACTTCGTTGGGTCTAGGAACAGTATTATTAAAGATACCGTTCACGACAACCCAAACCCCATTTGATATTAAATACAAGGCTCTGAATAGAAAATATATCGGCTTATATTCAATATCAAATTCCGAATCCAACAAATATCGTATTGGAAATAACGATATAAATATATCTTTCAAATATCCATAACAACATCTGTATAATCACGAAATCCAATGTCGAACTATTCCGAAGATGATTTCGATTCAAATCCATTCCAATTCAATTATTGGAAATTTTGGTTATTTTCAAATCCAATTTATTTATTTTAAAAAATAAATAAATTATTATTCTAGTTCAAAACTAGTTCATTTCGATAAAAATCTACTTTTATCTTTTCAAATAGGGATTTTTTCATCCCAATTCATCACATAGTCATTTCTTATGATTTTACGCAAATTATTACTGTTTCTAATAATTTGATCAAGGCCCGTACAGTCGATTTCCATCAACGACCATCGAACTGCACTTACAACGACCTTTTCCAAATTTGATTTGGACATAATTCCAAATCCAACCGTTAGATTTCTAATTTCTAAAATTCGTTAGAAAGCACTTTTCGATATGAACCCAACGGTTCCGGTTTTAGGAGAATCCGACGGTCGGATCTCCTGTAATATCCATTCTAAGTTAATGGTCGAAATTCGCGAACTGCCGCGGCGCGTTCTATTCAGGCCATTATATATATAATATATATATTTCGTCGATTTCCTTTCAAAACGTATTTTACAAATCGTTTAAATTCGTTTTCAAAACGATTTCTACTTCCTTTTCAAATTCAAATCAAAATCGAATTTTTCAATATAAATTCATTTTAATTTCATTTCAAATCGATTTCAATTCAATTTCAATTTAATTCGAATTTAAATTCATTTCAATTTAATTCGAATTTCAAATCTATTCAATTTAATTCGAATTTCTATTCATTTCAATTCAATTCAAATTTCAAATCTATTCAATTTAATTCGAATTTCAATTCATTTCAATTTAATTCGAATTTCAAATCTACTCAATTTGATTCGAATTTCAATTCATTTCAATTTAATTCGAATTTCAATTCATTTCCATTTAATTCGAATTTCAAATCTATTCAATTTAATTCGAATTTCAATTCATTTCTATTTAATTCGAATTTCAATTCATTTCAATTTAATTCGAATTTCGAAATCACTTTCAATATTCATTGAAAAATGAATAAAATCGATATAAATATCGTTCATGTCAAAATGGCGTCAATCTAATCAACATGGATTTTATTCAACACATGAATGTTTATTCTATTCAGCACATGAATATTTTCCAATTCAACACATGAATTTATTTTCTATATTGGAATGAGGCCCAATCAATTACCATATAATGTTAATTATATGGATTTTCTACAATACGTGTATATAATAGCAACGATAAATAATCAACCATCATCCAGAGTGCACCACACAACTGCATAAGCATTAAATGTAAATATTTAACGCTTATAACAGCCTGTCAATCAATCGATCGACATACAACTAATTATTGGGATTAGTGTACGTCAAATCTCATCCCAATACCCGTGTGGGGTTTTCAAATCAACAAACACAGATTTTATTTTTGCGGTTGGACGATGTGTAAAATTTATCATCTCAATCAATATCAGTCAAATCAGTGTATATAAACAAATCGTCCAATTTGTTTATTACTATTTATTTTATATACACGTTAAAAATCATATTTTTAACTATAAAATATTTTCCCCTATAAAATATTTTATTTCATCCCATATCACACAATCAATTTTCACAACACATCAATCAAATAAACAAGTCATCCATGGTCTGTGGACGACGGGTGTCGGGTGCTGCTAAGCACCGTCTACATCCTAGTATATATTTCAACTAGAAAATAAATAAAAAGATGAGGAGTTCTCACAGAGGGTTCCACTCCGCCGTGCTTTATTTTTGAATTGTCTGGATTCTGTTTTGCTGCCGGTCAATTCCATCGCACTTTTATTCACACTGTTCATAATAAAAATCACATTTTTATTTCAACGTTGTAAAAACCACATTTTTATTCCACTATATATATAATAAAAATCAGATTTTTATTTCTCTACATATATAAAAATCATATTTTTATTCTTCTAAAAATTATTTCATATCATTACAGTTCTAAAAATCTGATCTTTATACAATTAAAATCTAATCTTCTCGTTATTAAAAATCTACTCTTTTCTAATCATGAAAATCATAACTTTTATAAATTAAAAATCGTATCTTTCTCTTTCTAAAAATCAAACTTTTTTATGTTAAAAACCATAACTTTACTTAGCCAAAAATCTAATCTTTGTATAAATAAAAACATAACCATTTCATCTCTAAAAAAATATAACCTTTCCTTATTAAAAATATAAGCTTTTCCTATTTGAAAATAAATAAGAAATCAAGGTTAGAAAAGAGATTTACAATGAAAATTTTAGGGTTTCCATCGTCAGGGGAGGCCGAGGGGCGCGGCGCTGGGGCAGGTCTTGGCGGCAGTTGGTGGCATGAGGTGGAGGGTGGTGGTGCTTCACGGTGCGGTGGGTTTTAAGGTCTGGGCGTGGGCGGTTTTAGGGTTCTCGCACGGAGGAGGAGAGAGAGAAGGAGGGGGGTGCGAAGAGAGGGGGCCCGGCGCTGGGGAGGCCGGGGTAGCAGCGGTGGTGCCAGCGCCTGTCGCGCTCTGCACGATGGGTTTCTCCATTTTTTTTTATTTTTTTTTACTTTAACTGACGGGGGAGGGGGAGAGAATAAAGAAGGGGGGCTATATAATAATATATATTTTATTATTTTAATTTCAAAAAGTTGACTTTTTATTTGACTTCTAAACGAGGTACACCGCCTGTCCTTCGTAGCTAATTACCCCCATTCCGAACACAATGGGATATGTATCGCAGGCTGATTCGATCGTTTCGATTAGTTTTCGTCAAAGTCAAAATATAACTCTATATATTGAATTTGAATGAACATTTCAATTTACCGGGGCCACGTACGAACTCTAAAAATTCCCGAAAAATATTTCTAGCTTCGTATTGACGATACGGTCCTAACAAAACTAATTTCGTCGAATTCTGAGACCGTTTGAAAAATGGCCATTTTCCAGTCGATTAAAATCAACTAAAACTGGTCAAACGCGTTTTCCTTTGCCACGCCCACATTTTGATCCAAAAAATTACGAATTTTGAAACCTAGAAATAACCAGACATCGCGGATCCAACAAAAGTGGTTTCGTAGAAAACTGAGGTCGTTTGCAAAATTTCCATTTTTAAGAGCCAGAATTCCGTAGCTACTATTCTGAAATTTCAACTGGGCATAACTTTTGATTCCCGCTATGAAATTTCAATTTCCCAGATTCGTTGGAAAGATATTCTCAATCAGATTCTAATATTTTTGGTTTCGCTAAAATCCGGTTTATTTTGCACCCGGTACATTCATTTGAATTTTGAAATCGAATTTTCGAACTACCGCGCCATTTTCAATTCCTTTTATATATATAAATTAATTTTTATATTCTAACGACGATTCAAATAAATATATACGTTCTATTTCTATTCAAAATAAATTTCTCGTCGTTATTATTTAAAATATTTCATTTTAAATAATCAAAATTCACTAAAATTGCCAAAATAAATATTTTAAATTGGCTCAGATTTCCGGGTTATTACATCAAGCCTCACAACCGGAAATTGACAAAAATCGGGCAGGTAACATGGCTATGTGGTTCGCGCCCACTAGGATGTATAATCACCTATCTAGAGAAATTCCAATTGCTTCTTTAATTTATTGATGTGTCCCTTTTCGGGAAACAGTTGTTGATCCCACCATTGGTGATATACATTCGATACTCTTAAGCGAAATGAGTGGTCGGTCATGTATGGGCCGGGTTGCAAGAAGTTCTTGTTGAACCTAGTATATTCCCCTCTAGAGGTACACTATCGGAAGGTGGTTCCATAACTTGTCATGTTGGAAATCCAATCTCCAATAAGAGCCCTACGGTTTTTGATTTTATATTATATATGGAGCGTAAGATGCAAGCGTTCCTCTAGATTATATTTAATTGATTTAGACACTACTATAATATCACCAGATTTTGTTATCAAAATGTTTTTTGGGTTATCGTAAGTTAAAAACCATCCGTGTTTATGTGTGGATCGGTCCTATGATTATCTTTTCTTTCGAAAGGATTTTTTAAAAGTCAAACCAATGGTTGGATTTTACTCACACCAGTCCCATGACTGACCCAGAGTTTATTTTATTTTCCCTAAACTCTTGGGTGCCCAAATTTGTACGGGCAGCCAAGTAGCCGGGGTTTTACAGATTCACTTGGAGGAGCTTGAAGCAGACGGCTTCACCAGTTAGCTATAGACTATCATATTTTTCCGCT
The DNA here is from genome assembly GCA_030737875.1 of Allium sativum. Taxonomy (NCBI): domain Eukaryota; kingdom Viridiplantae; phylum Streptophyta; class Magnoliopsida; order Asparagales; family Amaryllidaceae; genus Allium; species Allium sativum. The sequence continues at coordinate 471,318,417 of CM060923.1, read as the reverse complement.
GTGTATTATGTTCGTATCTGGAAACAGGTGTTTATAATTGTTCCCGAAATAGTTGTTGTACTCTGATCATGGTATGTATAGGCAAAACAGGTTTGTATTTCAAAGTTTATGTTATCTAATATATTTTATTCGTTCCGCTGTAAGTTTGTGATCTTCGTTTTCTTCTATTCTAATATTTCTTTCTTTCTATTTCTCATTCTCTAACTTCTTTGTAATAATGATTTGTATTTCTGTGCAATTTAGGTTGGACATGTGGTGTTATTAGTTGACTCAAAGGGTACGGAAGTTTCGGCCATTACATCGACATATCATCGAATCAGTTATTCAGAATGGGATAAATCCGGTCTTCCTGAATAGCTTGCGTATCTTATAAAAAAGTGCTATAAAAACACTACATACGCCTCATTCCAATTCTGAATATTCTTATACTCAAATATTCATTTTACAATTTAAACCAAATTAAGGTTTTCCAAACTACTCGGGATTAGCGAACCTTACCGAAGTAATCATTTATTTTATTTCCCAATCCCAACCTATTCATTCCATGGAGAAAAACTGGTAATACTCCATATCTAACACCACAGTGTTTCGGTAAAAATTAATTACCATTTCTCGTTCAAATCTGTTTAAAGATTTAACTATCAATTGGAGCAAAACTGGTGATACTCCATTCTCGATCATTTCTTGAATTTGATAATTTTATTTATCAGATTCACCTTTCAATCTAATTAAAGATTCATTAAAACTCCACCTAGTTATAATCTCCAAAAATCATTACTTAATGATTATTCAAAGTTAAGAAATTAATCTTATCTTTAACTGGGTTAAAGAACTAATGTCATAATCAAAACACAGTTCACGATAAACCCAAAATCATATTCCACTAACAATGGAATCTTCACAGAAAACAGATCAAAATATATAATTGATATAAACTTCCCTATCCAACCAATAATATAAATGGAATAATGGCAAAGCCTCCTAAATTCCATATATAGTAACAGTCTTTTGTTGGATCTAGAATAAACCTAGAGGGGGGTAAATAGGGTTTATCACAGATTTTAACTGAATTAAAATTCTAACGAGATATATAATAGTACACAGATAACATAATATAGCAGAAATAGAAATGCAGAAAATAAATCACACATAGATACACCCAGCTTCGGAAAAACCCTGCCTACTGCTGCATTTCTAAGGTTTCTACTAGGTGATAGAACAGTTCCCGCATATAAGACCATGTACACTCGCAAACCCTGCTCCTATTCTAGCCATACGCTCAAAACCATAGACTGATCGATATCCTCTCGATCAGATTTTCCCGAATTACAATTCCGTAATCCGTAACCCAGATTTTACAGACTTTGAAACTGACAGTCAACACCCTGACTGAGTTTTCCTAGATTTTTACAGAACTCTAGAAACTGATCAGAATTGTTTTACAGAACAAAGTAAAAACAAAGACACAAAAAAAATCAAAAAAAACCCTAGGATTTAAAGTAAAGGGCACATCCCCTTTTAAACATGGCTTAGCCCCCTTTCACATAGCCAGCCCATTTGTGATTTCTTTGGTCCGATCTCCTTTTGCTCTGAAGAAAAAAAATATGGTGGCTGCGATTGAAAACTAGGGTTTTTGATTTCCAATCCAAATCGTGATCGATTGCTTGTGAGAAAATAAATCTCTGATGGCTTCGACAACTTGTGGCTTGCTTCTCTATGATTTGGGAATTGGATTGGCTTTCGATCGAAAATCCTATGAGTTAATTCTTGTTTGATTTTTCTTTGTGCTCGTGATTTCGATGTCGATCTGAAATGTTGGGTTGGATTTTTCCTATATCAGCCGATGATGAATTTGGTGTAACTAATATAGGGTATAGAAAACTCCTATAAAATCTTTGATTTCAATTAAATGATTTGATCTGAATGCGTGCTATCCCCTTTTGAATTTCTCGACTTTGATTGGGTTGGTATCGACCTTGATTGTTTTGGCTCATGTGGAAATATTCGGCCTTGAATGAAAGATTTACCTGGCCATATATGAGTGGTTGTTGAATTTGTCCCTCGCTTGATTAAGTTGATTGATAAACTGCTGAATATATTTTGAGAATTCAATTTGCAATTCAAAAAGGATTCTTGCCATGTTCGTGCTTTGCTGTTGATTGTTTTACAGAAAATTTTCCTTGCCAAATATAAAACTCTGATTTCTTCAAAACAGGAAACTACATTTCACTGTCCCCTTTGAATATGTCGTTTTGAAATTCCCTTTTGATTACTTGTTGCCGAGTTGAATGATTGCCAAAACATTTGATTACTGAATTTCTGGAAAGAAACGTTCTCTGGCCTCCTTGAATACATTGCTTCCTTTTAAACACTTGCCAGAATTGATTTGTTTGATTTCAGTCGAATGCATGATTGAAGCTTTCCATAAAAAAAACTTTGTGCAATATTTTTGCTGATGCATTCTTGAAATGAATTTTATCCATATATGCATTTCTGGAAATTTATTTGAGCATGCCATATATTTTTGATTGATTGCTCATTAAAATTTTAACATTTGAAACTTGCCAAATATGTGTATCTGAAGAGATTTTCTGAAATAAAATTCTTTGGCAAAAAACATTGACTGCCTTGCTAAATATAGATGATTATTCCCGTGATTTATTTCTTTGCCAAAAAATTCAATATATGATTTTCTGGATATTCATTTTTGCTCTGTTCGAATGCATTGCTGATTTGAGAAAAAAATATTACTGCACCATTAACTTCTTTCCACAAATATAATCTGGAAAACGAAATGAATTTCCTTGCCATATTTGTTGCTCACTGATTTGTTTTAAATGGAAATCCATTTACCATATTCTTGAATGCTCCATTTTTTAATTGTTGTATGTATGCACTCTGTTTTGTTGACCACTGTCGTGTATTTCCTGCAAAACAGCATTGTACCTGCTCTTGACATTTGTAGTAGTGTCACCATTCATGTCCATCTGCTCCATATATATTCTTATTGCTGTGTATACACATGATATTTACTTGAAATGATCTGCCATAGATTTTCTGCTTTATTTCACCACACAGTCATTGCATGTATCATCCATGAACTGCTGTGTAATTGTGTATTGAACCATGTATGTATACACAGTTAATGTTGTTTCATCTTTGACCATGCACTTTCTTGTCCATTTGCATTGTTGACACTTCTGAACCAAAAAGCTTTGGTCCATCCTTATCTTAAAACTGTTGCAAAACATGAAATCATACCTGTTTCACCATACGCCATGCTTGAGCTTGTCGAAGAACTGACTTGCATTTCTGGACCATTTATTTCTTTGATTGTACACAAAATTGTGCACACTTCACACATGAAGTTCGAATCTGGACATATGACATTATCACTTGGGCTCGACTGCTTTTGAGCACTATATATCATTATGCTGCTGTACATGCGAGATTTGCTCGACACTGTTTAAATGGCGTCAATCTAATCAACACGGCTTTTATTCAACACATGAATGTTTATTCTATTCAACACTTGAATATTTTCCAATTTAACACATGAATTTATTTTCTATATTGGAATGAGGCCCAATCAATTACCATATAATGTTAATTATATGGATTTTCTGCAACACGTGTATATAATAGCAACGATAAATAATCAACCATCATCCAAAGTGCACCACACAACTGCATAAGCATTAAATATAAATATTTAATGCTTATAACAGCCTGTCAATCAATCTATCGACATACAACTAATCATTGGGATTAGTGTACGTCAAATCTCATCCCAATACCCGTGTGGAGTTTTCAAATCAACAAACACAGATTTTATTTGTCTGGTTGGGCGATGTGTAAAATTTATCGTCTCAATCAATATCAGTCAAATCAATGTATATAAACAAATCGTCCGATTTGTTTATTACTATTTATTTTATGTACACATTATTAAAAATCATATTTTTAACTATAAAATATTTTCCCCTATAAAATATTTTATTTCATCCCACATCACACAATCAATTTTCACAACACATCAATCAAACAAACAAGTCATCCATGGTCTGTGGACGACAGGTATCGGGTGCTGCTAAGCACCGTCTGCATCCTAGTATATATTTCAACTAGAAAATAAATGAAAAGGTGAGGAGTTCTCACAGAGGGTTCCACTCCGCCGTGCTTTATTTTTGAATTGTCTGGATTCTGTTTTGCTACCGGTCAATTCCGTCGCACTTTTATTCACACTGTTCATAATAAAAATCACTTTTTTATTTCAACGCTGTAAAAAAAACATTTTTATTCCACTATATATATATATATATATATTAAAAATCAGATTTTTATTTCACTACATATATAAAAATCATATTTTTATTCTTCTAAAAATTATTTCATATCATTACAGTTCTAAAAATCATATCTTTATACAATTAAAAATCTAATCTTCTCGTTATTAAAAATCTACTCTTTTCTAATCATGAAAATCATAACTTTTATAAATTAAAAATTGTATCTTTCTCTTTCTAAAAATCAAACTTTTTAATGTTTAAAACCATAACTTTACTTAGCCAAAAAACTAATCTTTGTATAAATAAAAACATAACCATTTCATCTCTAAAAAATATAACCTTTCCTTATTAAAAATATAAGCTTTTCCTATTTGAAAATAAATAAGAAATCAAGGTCAGAAAAGAGACTTACATTGAAAATTTCAGGTTTCCATCGTCAGGGGAGGCTGAGGAGCGCGGCGCTGGGGCAGGTCTTGGCGGCGATTGGTGGCTCGAGGTGGAGGGTGGTGGTGCTTCACGGTGCGGTGGGTTTTAAGGTCTGGGCATGGGTGGTTTTAGGGTTCTCGCACGGAGGAAGAGAGAGAAGGAGGGGGTGCGAAGAGAGGGGGTCCGGCGCTAGGGAGGCCGGGGTAGCGACGGTGGTGCCACCGCCGCTCACGCTCTGCGCGATGGGTTTCTCCAATTTTTTTATTTCGTCTTTTACTTTAACTGACGAGGGAGAGGGAGAGAATAAAGAAGGGGGCTATATAATAATATATATTTTATTATTTTAATTTCAAAAAGTTGACTTTTTTATTTGACTTCTAAACGAGGCCCACCGCCTGTCGTTCATAGCTAATTACCCCCGTTCCGAACACAATGGGATATGTATCGCAGGCTGATTCGATCGTTTCGATCAGTTTTCGTCAAAGTCAAAATATAACTCTATATATTGAATTTGAATGCACATTTTAATTTACCGAGGCCACGTACGGACGCTAAAAATTCCCGAAAAATATTTCTAACTTCGTATTGACGATACGGTCCTAGCAAAACTAATTTCGTCGAATTCTGAGACCGTTTGAAAAATGGCCATTTTCCAGTCGATTAAAATCAACTAAAACAGGTCAAACGCGTTTTCCTGTGCCACGCCCACATTTTGATTCGAAAAATTACGAATTTTGAAACCTAGCAATAACAAGACATCGCGGATCAAACAAAAGTAGTTTCATCGAAAACTGATGTCGTTTGCAAAATTTCCATTTTTAAGGGCCAGAATTCCATAGCGACTATTCTGAAATTTCAACTGGGCATAACTTTTGATTCCCGCAATGAAATTTCAATTTCCCGGATTCGTTGGAAAGATATTCTCAATCAGATTCTAATATTTTTGGTTTCGCTAAAATCCGGTTTATTTTGCACCCGGTACATTCATTTGAATTTTGAAATCGAATTTTCGAACTACCGCGCCATTTTCAATTCCTTTTATATATATAAATTAATTTTTATATTCTAACCACGATTCAAATAAATATATACATTCTATTTCTATTCAAAATAAATTTCTCGTCGTTATTATTTAAAATATTTCATTTTAAATAATCAAAATTCACTAAAATTGCCAAAATAAAAATTTTAAATTGGCTCAGATTTCCGGGTTATTACAATCTCCCCCACTTAAAACTTTTCATCCCCGAAAAAGAAAGAAGCCGAAGTTGTTTCACAAACCAACTCAACTTTCATTATTTTCTTTACGGCTTAAGTTCTTCAACTTTTCAGTTTCTAAGAACTTTTCAAATTTTTAAAAAATTTGGCTAACACCCTAAATTTTCGAAAAATTTCGCCATAACCTCCCCTGCACCGGGGACTTTGGGATATTTCATATAGCCTCCCATGGCCTTCTTCAATCCAAAAGAAAAAGAAAAAGCCAATCAGCTCATAAAATCATCCAAAACCCAAGAAATACAATAAAAATGTACCTATTTGTCGGGCAAACATTTTATTCCTCTTCTCTAGCCTCCTTGCTATGACCTATTCAATGTAAGTACATGTATATGCATGCAATTGTAATCACTTTTCAATACAACTCACTATTTGATCAATTTGGCTAAATGGTTCAAATTTTAATTAATCAACCAATAATCAAACAACACAGTCAGCAATCAATTAGTTGATTAACTTTTCAAACTCATACCTTTGATATATAGTCAAAAATCATATTTTTGGTGCCAAATCACAACAATATGCCCTATCTAATTTTGGTTCTCACACCAGTCTAATGGAAATATATAGATATCCCACTTTCGTCACTCGAACATAAATTCTGATGATGAAGCTTCGATCATCAGAACCATCTCCGGGCGACTAGAGCGTGATTCTATATCTATCCAGTATATTAAAACTTCGAATACACGTGGATAAGATGTATACGCAACATCTTTATATACTGGATTGTCCAAATTCAATATAAAACAAATAATCAAATATGAATAATTGATTTAAATTTTCAAAACAACAATTGTTTTCACTTTTATTTTAAAAACATCACTCTTCACACTCGTTCTAGGATACTACTGATCCCATCTCTAACGAGTCATTCCCATTGGATATTATGAATTCTTTCGTATGGATCTAATGTGTCTTGTTCTCTGAGCTTTGTAAACCAAAGCTCTGATACCACTGTGATGACCCGTGACTTCCCCGGTAAGGAAAGAGCGGATACTTTGAGAACAACACACAAAAGAACGCAGACAGAAGAACATTTCATTGCTTATTACAACAATTCCATTAGAATACAAGAATATACAGAGTATGAATAAATATTACACAGAAAATATCAGAGATTACCATACATTACATAGCAGCGGAAAATAATACAATACACAACTAGAAGTAATACACGGATACAGAGCTTTCCGAGTATCGTTCCAGCTGTAAATCAGGATCCTATGAATATAAATCTGCAAAACCAAAACTACTAGTTGCCCGTATCAAAATAAGGGCACCCAGAGTTTAGGTTAAAACAATAAACTCCAGGTCAGTCATGTGACTGGTGTGAGAACTAAAACAGTTATTAATCTTTATTTTAAAGTTAGGTAAATCAAGGGACCATGCCATATAACACGGAACGGGTTTCCTCCTAAGAACACCAGTGCCTAAAACAATAGCGCAATGCTAAATAAAGAACAATGAAGCTATTATAAGACCCAGGTCCCATCACACAATGCAACGCAAGCCGTAGGATAGGGTTCTTACCTTATAATAGCCAAGAATACTTGATACATTTAAAACAAATCATTTGATACTATTATAAGTGCATAGTGTATAAAACAACTTCAAATCATAAGTATCAATCATAGACGGCATAAGCGCCCCATCCCACTATGTCGCCATACTAGGCTCTACAAATAAAACCGCAAAATCACGTATTGGAAGCTGGATTTCCATCTGTGAACCGAGGCAAAAGATATTCCTCTACCGATTCGAGACTCTCTAGCCCGAGCCTCAGGACAAGTACTCAGTCAAGCCCTTGGATCGTCTGGGCCGGTCCACCGATGTGGTTTAAAATCCCTGAACACTGCGTTTCCCCACCCTTTGTGGCGTAAATGAGCCAACAAATGACTCCATCGGCTTCAGATAGTCACCGATATATCCGAGGCGCCTCGCAACAGCAACAACCACATAAGTCAAACTCGTCAGGGCGTGTAAAACCACTGATGCCACTTCTAACTAGAAGGAAACACATTCCCTCCCCGATGTCCTCTCCCGTTTCTGGTTCACAACCAGGGTGTGAGGATCGCGAATCAACGCTACACAAAGCTATGCCACACAGGCCGTGCTTTGATCATCAACCACAAGACTTTGATTTTCAACAGAAGCCTTGATCATTTGCCACTTAGGCATGCCACACAGGCAATTCACTCCATGCGATTGATATCCATCGATATATAACCCCTGAGCTCGTACGTCTCAGAGAAGGGCGTTAAGCAAGAGAATAAATTCTCCGCCGCCAAACAGATATATATTTAATAGAAATCAATCACACAGAATAAAACCCAATGTCAGACACACAGTCCATTTACAACTTCGTACTAGGTCTGAACGAAACCGGAGGCACCTTGTACCTCGCATATCCATCGATCTCCAAGTACGTCTGGACGACCACTGACTGATTCCCTCCTATTGGGTGTACGGCCCAATAAAGTTCATCAGTAATCACCCAAACGACATGAAGACCTCCGGTCTTCAACCACCGTCTTCATCTTCGACTAATCGTCGTATCAGTTGTTCAGAATGGGATAAAACTGGTCTTTCTGAATAACTCGCGTATATAATAAACGAGTGTTACACAAACACAACATACGCCTCACTCCAATTTATCAGTCACTAACCGTAAATTAGTAAGGGAACAATTCCCCAAATATTAACCCTGAAGGCCGAAACCAACATCAGATCAATACCCAGGAAACCATTCATCTTAACTAACCTCCAGTTATTTGCTAAACTTCACATTCTTAGGGATAGGTTCCCATTAATTTTATCAAAGATAAATTCCTCATATTTATTCTTTAATCTTCTTTTGAATATCTATTCAAACTAGTCGGGATTAGCGAACCACACCGAAGTAATCATTTATTTTATTTCCCAATCCCAACCTATTCATCCTATGAAGTAAAACTGGTCATACTTCATATCTAACACCACGGTGTTATCGGTAAATTCAATTACCATTCCACGTTCAAATCTAATTAAAGATTTAACTATCGCCTGGAGCAAAACTGGTGATACTCCATTCTCGATCTTTTCAATCTAATTAAAGATTCATTAAAACTCCGCTTAGTTTTAATCTTTAAATGGGTTAAAGAATCAATGTCATTTAAAACACGGTTCACGATAAACCCAAAATCACATTCCATTCTATCAGCCTTTAACCGTAAAATAGCAAGTGAGCAATTCCCTAAGTACTAACCCGAAGGCCGAAACCAACATCAGATCAATACCCAAGAAACCATTCAACTTAACTAATCTCCAGTTAGTTTCTGCTTTTCTTAACTTCGTTGGGTCTAGGAACAGTATTATTAAAGATACCGTTCACGACAACCCAAACCCCATTTGATATTAAATACAAGGCTCTGAATAGAAAATATATCGGCTTATATTCAATATCAAATTCCGAATCCAACAAATATCGTATTGGAAATAACGATATAAATATATCTTTCAAATATCCATAACAACATCTGTATAATCACGAAATCCAATGTCGAACTATTCCGAAGATGATTTCGATTCAAATCCATTCCAATTCAATTATTGGAAATTTTGGTTATTTTCAAATCCAATTTATTTATTTTAAAAAATAAATAAATTATTATTCTAGTTCAAAACTAGTTCATTTCGATAAAAATCTACTTTTATCTTTTCAAATAGGGATTTTTTCATCCCAATTCATCACATAGTCATTTCTTATGATTTTACGCAAATTATTACTGTTTCTAATAATTTGATCAAGGCCCGTACAGTCGATTTCCATCAACGACCATCGAACTGCACTTACAACGACCTTTTCCAAATTTGATTTGGACATAATTCCAAATCCAACCGTTAGATTTCTAATTTCTAAAATTCGTTAGAAAGCACTTTTCGATATGAACCCAACGGTTCCGGTTTTAGGAGAATCCGACGGTCGGATCTCCTGTAATATCCATTCTAAGTTAATGGTCGAAATTCGCGAACTGCCGCGGCGCGGCGCGTTCTATTCAGGCCATTATATATATAATATATATATTTCGTCGATTTCCTTTCAAAACGTATTTTACAAATCGTTTAAATTCGTTTTCAAAACGATTTCTACTTCCTTTTCAAATTCAAATCAAAATCGAATTTTTCAATATAAATTCATTTTAATTTCATTTCAAATCGATTTCAATTCAATTTCAATTTAATTCGAATTTAAATTCATTTCAATTTAATTCGAATTTCAAATCTATTCAATTTAATTCGAATTTCTATTCATTTCAATTCAATTCAAATTTCAAATCTATTCAATTTAATTCGAATTTCAATTCATTTCAATTTAATTCGAATTTCAAATCTACTCAATTTAATTCGAATTTCAATTCATTTCAATTTAATTCGAATTTCAATTCATTTCCATTTAATTCGAATTTCAAATCTATTCAATTTAATTCGAATTTCAATTCATTTCTATTTAATTCGAATTTCAATTCATTTCAATTTAATTCGAATTTCGAAATCACTTTCAATATTCATTGAAAAATGAATAAAATCGATATAAATATCGTTCATGTCAAAATGGCGTCAATCTAATCAACATGGATTTTATTCAACACATGAATGTTTATTCTATTCAGCACATGAATATTTTCCAATTCAACACATGAATTTATTTTCTATATTGGAATGAGGCCCAATCAATTACCATATAATGTTAATTATATGGATTTTCTACAATACGTGTATATAATAGCAACGATAAATAATCAACCATCATCCAGAGTGCACCACACAACTGCATAAGCATTAAATGTAAATATTTAACGCTTATAACAGCCTGTCAATCAATCGATCGACATACAACTAATTATTGGGATTAGTGTACGTCAAATCTCATCCCAATACCCGTGTGGGGTTTTCAAATCAACAAACACAGATTTTATTTTTGCGGTTGGGCGATGTGTAAAATTTATCATCTCAATCAATATCAGTCAAATCAGTGTATATAAACAAATCGTCCAATTTGTTTATTACTATTTATTTTATATACACGTTAAAAATCATATTTTTAACTATAAAATATTTTCCCCTATAAAATATTTTATTTCATCCCATATCACACAATCAATTTTCACAACACATCAATCAAATAAACAAGTCATCCATGGTCTGTGGACGACGGGTGTCGGGTGCTGCTAAGCACCGTCTGCATCCTAGTATATATTTCAACTAGAAAATAAATAAAAAGATGAGGAGTTCTCACAGAGGGTTCCACTCCGCCGTGCTTTATTTTTGAATTGTCTGGATTCTGTTTTGCTGCCGGTCAATTCCATCGCACTTTTATTCACACTGTTCATAATAAAAATCACATTTTTATTTCAACGTTGTAAAAACCACATTTTTATTCCACTATATATATAATAAAAATCAGATTTTTATTTCTCTACATATATAAAAATCATATTTTTATTCTTCTAAAAATTATTTCATATCATTACAGTTCTAAAAATCTGATCTTTATACAATTAAAATCTAATCTTCTCGTTATTAAAAATCTACTCTTTTCTAATCATGAAAATCATAACTTTTATAAATTAAAAATCGTATCTTTCTCTTTCTAAAAATCAAACTTTTTTATGTTAAAAACCATAACTTTACTTAGCCAAAAATCTAATCTTTGTATAAATAAAAACATAACCATTTCATCTCTAAAAAAATATAACCTTTCCTTATTAAAAATATAAGCTTTTCCTATTTGAAAATAAATAAGAAATCAAGGTTAGAAAAGAGATTTACAATGAAAATTTTAGGGTTTCCATCGTCAGGGGAGGCCGAGGGGCGCGGCGCTGGGGCAGGTCTTGGCGGCAGTTGGTGGCATGAGGTGGAGGGTGGTGGTGCTTCACGGTGCGGTGGGTTTTAAGGTCTGGGCGTGGGCGGTTTTAGGGTTCTCGCACGGAGGAGGAGAGAGAGAAGGAGGGGGGTGCGAAGAGAGGGGGCCCGGCGCTGGGGAGGCCGGGGTAGCAGCGGTGGTGCCAGCGCCTGTCGCGCTCTGCACGATGGGTTTCTCCATTTATTTTTATTTTTTTTTACTTTAACTGACGGGGGAGGGGGAGAGAATAAAGAAGGGGGGCTATATAATAATATATATTTTATTATTTTAATTTCAAAAAGTTGACTTTTTATTTGACTTCTAAACGAGGCACACCGCCTGTCCTTCGTAGCTAATTACCCCCATTCCGAACACAATGGGATATGTATCGCAGGCTGATTCGATCGTTTCGATTAGTTTTCGTCAAAGTCAAAATATAACTCTATATATTGAATTTGAATGAACATTTCAATTTACCGGGGCCACGTACGAACTCTAAAAATTCCCGAAAAATATTTCTAGCTTCGTATTGACGATACGGTCCTAACAAAACTAATTTCGTCGAATTCTGAGACCGTTTGAAAAATGGCCATTTTCCAGTCGATTAAAATCAACTAAAACTGGTCAAACGCGTTTTCCTTTGCCACGCCCACATTTTGATTCAAAAAATTACGAATTTTGAAACCTAGAAATAACCAGACATCGCGGATCCAACAAAAGTGGTTTCGTAGAAAACTGAGGTCGTTTGCAAAATTTCCATTTTTAAGAGCCAGAATTCCATAGCTACTATTCTGAAATTTCAACTGGGCATAACTTTTGATTCCCGCTATGAAATTTCAATTTCCCAGATTCGTTGGAAAGATATTCTCAATCAGATTCTAATATTTTTGGTTTCGCTAAAATCCGGTTTATTTTGCACCCGGTACATTCATTTGAATTTTGAAATCGATTTTTCGAACTACCGCGCCATTTTCAATTCCTTTTATATATATAAATTAATTTTTATATTCTAACGACGATTCAAATAAATATATACGTTCTATTTCTATTCAAAATAAATTTCTCATCGTTATTATTTAAAATATTTCATTTTAAATAATCAAAATTCACTAAAATTGCCAAAATAAATATTTTAAATTGGCTCAGATTTCCGGGTTATTACATCAAGCCTCACAACCGGAAATTGACAAAAATCGGGCAGGCAACATGGCTATGTGGTTCGCGCCCACTAGGATGTATAATCACCTATCTAGAGAAATTCCAATTGCTTCTTTAATTTATTGATGTGTCCCTTTTCGGGAAACAGTTGTTGATCCCACCGTTGGTGATATACATTCGATACTCTTAAGCGAAATGAGTGGTCGGTCATGTGTGGGCCGGGTTGCAAGAAGTTCTTGTTGAACCTAGTGTATTCCCCTCTAGAGGTACACTATCGGAAGGTGGTTCCATAACTTGTCATGTTGGAAATCCAATCTCCAATAAGAGCCCTGCGGTTTTTGATTTTATATTATATATGGAGCGTAAGATGCAAGCGTTCCGCTAGATTATATTTAATTGATTTAGACACTACTATAATATCACCAGATTTTGTTATCAAAATGTTTTTTGGGTTATCGTAAGTTAAAAACCATCCATGTTTATGTGTGGATCGGTCCTATGATTATCTTTTCTTTCGAAAGGATTTTTTAAAAGTCAAACCAATGGTTGGATTTTACTCACACCAGTCCCATGACTGACCCAGAGTTTATTTTATTTTCCCTAAACTCTTGGGTGCCCAAATTTGTACGGGCAGCCAAGTAGCCAGGGTTTTACAGATTCACTTGAAGGAGCTTGAAGCAGACGGCTTCACCAATTAGCTATAGACTATCATATTTTTCCGCTGTGTATTATGTTCGTATCTGGAAACAGGTGTTTATAATTGTTCCCGAAATAGTTGTTGTACTCTGATCATGGTATGTATAGGCAAAACAGATTTGTATTTCAAATTTATGTTATCTAATATATTTTATTCGTTCCGCTGTAAATTTGTGATCTTCGTTTTCTTCTATTCTAATATTTCTTTCTTTCTATTTCTCATTCTCTAACTTCTTTGTAATAATGATTTGTATTTCTGTGCAATTTAGGTTGGACGTGTGGTGTTATTAGTTGACTCAAAGGGTACAGAAGTTTCGGCCATTACATCGACATATCATCGAATCAGTTATTCAGAATGGGATAAATCCGGTCTTCCTGAATAGCTTGCGTATCTTATAAAAAAGTGCTATAAAAACACTACATACGCCTCATTCCAATTCTGAATATTCTTATATTCAAATATTCATTTTACAATTTAAACCAAATTAAGGTTTTCCAAACTACTCGGGATTAGCGAACCTTACCGAAGTAATCATTTATTTTATTTCCCAATTCCCACCTATTCATTCCATGGAGAAAAACTGGTAATACTCCATATCTAACACCAAAGTGTTTCGGTAAAAATTAATTACCATTTCTCGTTCAAATCTGTTTAAAGATTTAACTATCAATTGGAGCAAAACTGGTGATACTCCATTCTCGATCATTTCTTGAATTTGATAATTTTATTTATCAGATTCACCTTTCAATCTAATTAAAGATTCATTAAAACTCCACCTAGTTATAATCTCCAAAAATCATTACTTAATGATTATTCAAAGTTAAGAAATTAATCTTATCTTTAACTGGGTTAAAGAACTAATGTCATAATCAAAACACAGTTCACGATAAACCCAAAATCATATTCCACTAACAATGGAATCTTCACAGAAAATAGATCAAAATATATAATTGATATAAACTTCCCTATCCAACCAATAATATAAATGGAATAATGGCAAAGCCTCTTAAATTCCATATATAGTAACAGTCTTTTGTTGGATCTAGAATAAACCTAGAGGGGGTAAATAGGGTTTATCACAGATTTTAACTGAATTAAAATTCTAACGAGATATATAATAGTACACAGATAACATAATATAGCAGAAATAGAAATGCAGAAAATAAATCACACATAGATATACCCAGCTTCGGAAAAACCCTGCCTACTGCTGCATTTCTAAGGTTTCTACTAGGTGATAGAACAGTTCCCGCATATAAGACCATGTACACTCGCAAACCCTGCTCCTATTCTAGCCATACGCTCAAAACCATAGACTGATCGATATCCTCTCGATCAGATTTTCCCGAATTACAATTCCGTAATCCGTAACCCAGATTTTACAGACTTTGAAACTGACAGTCAACACCCTGACTGAGTTTTCCTAGATTTTTACAGAACTCTAGAAACTGATCAGAATTGTTTTACAGAACAAAGTAAAAACAAAGACACAAAAAAAAAACAAAAAAAAACCCTAGGATTTAAAGTAAAGGGGTCATCCCCTTTTAAACATGGCTTAGCCCCCTTTCACATAGCCAGCCCATTTGTGATTTCTTTGGTCCGATCTCCTTTTGCTCTGAAGAAAAAAAATATGGTGGCTGTGATTGAAAACTAGGGTTTTTGATTTCCAATCCAAATCGTGATCGATTGCTTGTGAGAAAATAAATCTCTGATGGCTTCGACAACTTGTGGATTGCTTCTCTATGATTTGGGAATTGGATTGGCTTTCGATCGAAAATCCTATGAGTTAATTCTTGTTTGATTTTTCTTTGTGCTCGTGATTTCGATGTCGATCTGAAATGTTGGGTTGGATTTTTCCTATATCAGCCGATGATGAATTTGGTGTAACTAATATAGGGTATAGAAAACTCCTATAAAATCTTTGATTTCAATTAAATGATTTGATCTGAATGCGTGCTACCCCCTTTTGAATTTCTCGACTTTGATTGGGTTGGTATCGACCTTGATTGTTTTGGCTCATGTGGAAATATTCGGCCTTGAATGAAAGATTTACCTGGCCATATATGAGTGGTTGTTGAATTTGTCCCTTGCTTGATTAAGTTGATTGATAAACTGCTGAATATATTTTGAGAATTCAATTTGCAATTCAAAAAGGATTCTTGCCATGTTCGTGCTTTGCTGTTGATTGTTTTGCAGAAAATTTTCCTTGCCAAATATAAAACTCTGATTTCTTCAAAACAGGAAATTACATTTCACTGTCCCCTTTGAATATGTTGTTTTGAAATTCCCTTTTGATTACTTGTTGCCGAGTTGAATGATTGCCAAAACATTTGATTACTGAATTTCTGGAAAGAAACGTTCCCTGGCCTCCTTGAATACATTGCTTCCTTTTAAACACTTGCCAGAATTGATTTGTTTCATTTCAGTCGAATGCATGATTGAAGCTTTCCATAAAAAAACTTTGTGCAATATTTTTGCTGATGCATTCTTGAAATGAATTTTATCCATATATGCATTTCTGGAAATTTATTTGAGCATGCCATATATTTTTGATTGATTGCTCATTAAAATTTTAACATTTGAAACTTGCCAAATATGTGTATCTGAAGAGATTTTCTGAAATAAATTTCTTTGGCAAAAAACATTGACTGCCTTGCTAAATATAGATGATTATTCCCGTGATTTATTTCTTTGCCAAAAAATTCAATATATGATTTTCTGGATATTCATTTTTGCTCTGTTCGAATGCATTGCTGATTTGAGAAAAAAATATTACTGCACCATTAACTTCTTTCCACAAATATAATCTGGAAAACGAAATGAATTTCCTTGCCATATTTGTTGCTCACTGATTTGTTTTAAATGGAAATCCATTTACCATATTCTTGAATGCTCCATTTTTTAATTGTTGTATGTATGCACTCTGTTTTGTTGACCACTGTCGTGTATTTCCTGCAAAACAGCATTGTACCTGCTCTTGACATTTGTAGTAGTGTCACCATTCATGTCCATCTGCTCCATATATATTCTTATTGCTGTGTATACACATGATATTTACTTGAAATGATCTGCCATGGATTTTCTGCTTTATTTCTCCACACTGTACTTGCATGTATCATCCATGAACTGTTGTGTAATTGTGTATTGAACCATGTATGTATACACAGTTAATGTTGTTTCATCTTTGACCATGCACTTTCTTGTCCATTTGCATTGTTGACACTTCTGAACCAAAAAGCTTTGGTCCATCCTTATCTTAAAACTGTTGCAAAACATGAAATCATACCTGTTTCACCATACGCCATGCTTGAGCTTGTCGAAGAACTGACTTGCATTTCTGGACCATTTATTTCTTTGATTGTACACAAAATTGTGCACACTTCACACATGAAGTTCGAATCTGGACATATGACATTATCACTTGGGCTCGACTGCTTTTGAGCACTATATATCATTATGCTGCTGTACATGCGAGATTTGCTCGACACTGTTTTTGCATATGCTGCTTGATCACTTTGCTTTTCACTATTGATATTGACCTGAGTTGAAATTTGCACTGTGCACGCCATGTTTATATTGCTCCATGTTGTGAATACCTGAAACTTGGTCTGTCTCACCTTGTACACTTGAATTTGCTAAACCATATGCTTGATCATTTACCATACTGCTCGGCCCCTTGCACTTGAATCTGCACCATTTTGTCTTGAGTTCACATGCTGTTTTGATTTTGTTGATCGACTCTTGAACTTTTGTGTACTAATTTTCATTTAGCACTGAGTCGAGACAGTCCACATGACTACTCCTCAGTTGCACACTGATCGACGAGGCAGTGCACATGTGTATATGCATGCATGTGTGTAGATGCAGCCATCAGACTATTTTTCTGTCCCTGTACTATATATAAACTGTCTAGACACAGTCGAATTAACAAATCAGATCAAGTTAGAAAAATGATGAGAAACACACCAGAAAACACAATTAAAATTTCAAAAATAAAATTCAAATCTGCATGTATTCAGTTTTTATTTCTATTGCAGTGTACTGTGTGTGTGTGTTTCTGTATATGACAGGTATGAAGACTGGACTGAATGCAGAAAGCTGTGAAGACAAAAGATAAAAGACAGAAGACAGTGAAAATAAGAAGAGTGTCTGTGTGTCTGTGTAAATATATACGAATCTGTGTAAATGAAATTGTACATATGAAATGCAAACTGAGTGAATGTATGAGTGTTATAGTGAGGAGCTAATGTATATGGAAAAGTGATTGTACTGATTATTTGTAATAAACAAAATCTGTTTGAAATAAAAATATTATTTTATTGTTGTCAAACAGACTTGTCTATTCTATTCTGTTTATTTATAAGTACAAATATGTGAAGTGATTAAATAGTGGAGTTAAAATAGATGTACTATTTGAATGTTAGAAATATAATATTTATATTTTAAATAAAATACAGTAAATATTTGATTTTCTGTAAAGATGTATTTTATTTAAATATAAATATTACATTCCTATCTGTGATGTAAATATAGAACAGTACAGTAACAAACACATTTATAAAATATATTTGGTTGTTATCATCAAACAAAAATCATATAATTGTGTATACAACACCGTTATATACAACAATCTCCCCCTTTTGCTGATGACAAACAAATATAAGATTTTGAATCCAACAAATGTGTTTTACAGTGAAAAATGAACTCCCCTTATTTATTAGCTTCCTCTACAACAGAAAACTCCCCCTATAATTGTGCATGAGTGAATTGAACTGGATGATAATGAATTTTCAAAAGTAAAAATATTTATAAAATATTCACTCATAAATCAAAATCTAATCCATTCTCCCCCTTTTGTTATCATCAAAAGGATACAGATTTTAAAATACAAATGAAAATTGACTAAAAATATAATTTCAGCTTAAGAGGAAGAACGATCGTCATAAATTTCAATCAGTCAAACAAAAATCATAATAATCCAAAAACAGGTGGCATATTGCACATTGTAGAGAATGACGAATATACGATGAATTTTATATAAAATGGAGAGAGTTTTAAAAACAATTCATTTCCAATTATTTTCAAAAGGGTTTTTATAAAAAATAAAGCACAAAAACAATGATGGATTTGGACTATAATTAATAATTCAATTTAAGTGACAAGATCGAATAATCTCAAATCCCAATATCTATCAATCAACAAATCATAATACATCATAATATTTCAACACATTTCACAGATTAGAAAGATGGATTGATAGGCTGGTTTTTATACACTGAGGGGAATTTTAGATTAATTTCTATTTTTAGCACTTTGTTTCCTTTTTTTATTATTATTTAAGAGCACACCGACCACACATAACCAGAGCTTGGATTTTTAAATGGGATCAGTCGCAGCTTAAATTATAAGACGTCTCATAACCATGCATAACCAGAGCTTGGATTTTTAAATGAGGTTAGAGACACTCTTATATATTAATTATATTTATTATTTTCAGCATTATAAAGGAAAAACTCCTCGGTATGGATGATAGAAATGTGGTAGGTACATAAATGGACTGTGAAATAAATTTCTAAATTAATTATATTATGAGATAAGCTCGACTGTACTGGGATTATTGATAATTTTCAATTATCACTAATTTTGAATACTAATATTGTCCCATTTCTATCACAAATAATTTTCACTGTTACAAAACAAGATGATTTTAAAAAAAATAAACTCTCCACATTAATATAAAATCATGATGGATGGCAGACAGGTGATAGATAAAGGAGATGGTCGTGAAATAATTGCCAGTTCAAAGATATTATAATAAATATTCATCCATCATGAAAAAATTTAAATAAAATCTCCTCTTATCGTGAAATATACTGCAGTCACAATTCATCACAATTTCAAAGTCCGATAATAATTTTGATGAATTATAAATACAGTACTATTTGGATATTGATTTCAATTTCTGAATGAATAATTAATAAATAATTTTAAAATTGGGAAAAAAATTACAAAAGGAATATGAAGAGCTATACCGGATAAGAGGGAAAAATTTGTACAAGGAAAAAAAGTGTGTGGATCTATACAAGGTGAAGATTAGAATCTAAGTACAGATTGGTGAAACAAATATAAGGCACTTCTGATACCACTTGATGTCTCTATTAATAAATTTTAATCACAAAGATACCGGGGACAAACCAAGATATCATAGTCAGCAGAAATTTAAAGACCAAGCAGACAGTATAACAAATTAGCCAAGCAGCAGACAGGTTAAAACAGGCAGTTCGTTGAAAAGCAATATCAGAGCAGAATAACAGAAACAGTTTCAAATAAGACGTGACAAGATGTTGGTCACACAAGATGATTCATGAACCAATGATTTTAAACAAACAGATATTCAAATCAAATTATCATGAAATAACAGTGATTTTTAGGACTTGATTTTCAAATCAAATTTTCACAAAAATTCAGACAAGCCTAAAAGAAATTTCAGATCATCTATATCAATTTTGAAAAGTATTCATAATCCAGAAAAATAGAATAATTTATTCGAAATCTCTTGAATCGATGTTAAGTTTTGGAATATAATGAATCAGTCACACAAGGTTGATAATTTCAAATTTAGGAGGTGTGTGGTTATTCAAATTATCAATAATTTCAGATGATTTCAAACAAACAAATTATAGCCATAATGATCATGAGTAATGATGGTTTTCAAGATGTATCACTAAGATTTAAGACAGATTAATTTCCAAGCCAATCCAAAAATCAATGAAATTTTCACAACTGATAAATAACAGTGTGCTGTAATGAGTATAACATTTTAAGCGTTTCCAAAATTAATTGGAAGAAACTCAAAACGGCATAAGATTGTGAAATTTCATAAATTATTCAGATCTTCCAAAATTTAGAATTCAAATTAACAGTGTTCAAGATATGGCACGAATACATCAACACTGTTATGAATTCAGAGAATCAGAAAACAAACTTCAAATCAATTGCAGGTATTTACAAAAATAAATTCAAGATCTGGACATGATTAAACACATCAGAATTTTATAGAAATGAAGCAAATTTCCAGAAAGAATATGAATTCTGCAATATGAAGTTAATGAAGCCTAAGAAGTTACAAAGGTATGACAGTGACAAATCAAAACAAAAGAAAACAAAGAAAAAATAAACAGAAGGGATAGAAGGAGAAATAAACAAAGAAAATAAAAACAAAGAATATTTACAAAGGTGAGTTTAGAGATCATACCAGAATCCAATGAAAATCAGAATCTCTAACTCAACAGACTTGGCTAAGAAGCTGTGAATGATTTCATAATATGAAGCAGTTTGAATTCAGTTTCCCTTTCTGCACAGCAGCTCCTCAGCCTCCTCAGGTACCTAACAGTTTAGGGGATCGAGTGGTCTAACAAAATTTGTAAAACCACTCATAGTTTTGTTCACATCTTTCGGTACCCAAACTTGTTTGAATAGCAACCCATCAGAATTTATCTTCGTACCCTTTGGAACCCAAACCTGTTTAAATTTAGTCCAAGTTGTTTTATTTCTTTTCGGGATCCAAGAATGTCTAAATGGATTATTATAAGACAATTTCACATTACAATTTTGACTCAAAAATCCTTTGCGATTATCAGAGTTCAGATTTTCAAATCGATTCTTTTCAAAGCAGTTTGAGGGATTTTTCAAATCATTTGAATTTTGTTTTCCAAAAACATCATTTTTACCGAAGCCAAGACCAGAATTATTTCCAATAGAAACTTGGTTTTGTAACAGCATATTCAACGATTTTTCCCCATTAGAAAATTTAGTCAAAGTAGACTCTAGTCGTTGAATTTTGAATTTAAGATCACCGTTCTCTTTTATTAAACCTGAACAACGGTTACCTGTGATCTTTCTTTCAGCGTCATATTGTTTCAAAACCAAATTTTCAGATTCAAGTAATTTGATTTTGGTCTTGGATTCGATGATTTCAGATTCAAATTTAATTTGCTTTTCAAATTCAAGCTTCTTGAAATTTTCAATCTCTTTTTCAAGCTCATTTAAAATCAAATCACTTTTCAACAAACTTTCTTTTTCAGCAATTTCATGTTTGGAATTTTTCATGGTCTTAAAATTATTAAATTCTTTTTGCAAAGAATTGTCTGACTCTTTCAACTCAATCTCGTTATCTTTTAAAATCAGAATTTCTTCTTCAAGCCTTTGAATATTATTACTGAGATGAACGAGATCAGTTTTTGATTTCAAACAATTTTCACAATCAGAATTTTCAAATTTCATGACATTTGACAATTTTGATTCCAAACAGTTAATTTTGCTGGTCAACTCATGATTCCTAGATTTTAGAGATTTATTTTTCAATTTGAGTTTATCGACAGATTTGGTTAAATCAACACAAAAGTAAACCAGATCTTCATATGGAAAATTTTCTATTTCATTGTCTGTTGAGTCTCCACTAACTGATTCATCTGAATTTTCATCTATATGACTTGTCAAGCATAGATCTAAATCAGAGTTGACATTCTGGAGTTTTGAGCTGTGGTTGTCAGATCCTCCATACTTTGTATTGAGAGTATCCCAGATTTCCTTTGTAGATAAACAATGGAAAATAAGAATAAACTGTTCAGTACTAAGATAATCAAATATAATTTTCATAGCACGAACATTGAAAGTAATATCTACACTGTTAAACCCATTGATAACAACATCCCAACATTTAATATTAACAGATTTTAAATAAAATTCCATTTTGGATTTCCAGTTTAAAAAATCTATACCATCAAAAATATTTGGAATGTGACTGGACTGACTCTCTATGGACTAACAACTAGGAATCACCATTGCTCTAGAGTTAAACAAAAATACCTGCTCTGATACCACTTGTTGGATCTAGAATAAGCCTAGAGGGGGGTGAATAGGGTTTATCACAGTTTTTAACCGAATTAAAATTCTAACGAGATATATAATAGTACACAGATAACAGAATATAGCAGAAACAGAAATGTAGAAAATAAATCACACACAGATATACCCAGCTTCGGTAAAACCCTGCATACTGCTGCATTTCTAAGGTTTCTACTAGGTGATAGAACAGTTCCCGCATACAAGACCATGTACACTCGCAAAACCTGCTCCTATTCTAGCCCTACGCTCAAAACCATAGACTGATCGATATCCTCTCGATCAGATTTTCCCGAATTACAATTCCGTAATTCGTAACCCAGATTTTACAGACTCTGAAACTAACAGTCAACACCCTGACTGAGTTTTCCTAGATTTTTACAGAACTCTAGAAACTAATCAGGTTTGTTTTACATAACAAAGTAAAAACAAAGACACAAAAAAAACCTAAGGATTTAAAGTAAAGGGGTCATCCCCTTTTAAACATGGCTTAGCCCCCTTTCACATAGCCAGCCCATTTGTAATTTCTTTGGTCCGATCTCCTTTTGCTCTGAAGAAAAAAAATATGGCGGCTACGAATGAAAACTAGGGTTTCTGATTTCCAATCCAAATCGTGATCGATTGCTTGTGAGAAAATAAATCTCTGATGCCTTCGACAACTTGTGGCTTGCTTCTCTATGATTTGGGAATTGGATTGGCTTTCGATCGAAAATCCTGTGAGTTAATTGTTGTTTGATTTTTCTTTGTGCTCGTGATTTCGATGTTGATTTCTTTCGATCTGAAATGTTGGGTTGGATTTTTCCTATATCAGCCGATGATGAATTTGGTGTAACTAATATAGGGTATAGAAAACTCCTATAAAATCTCTGATTTCAATTAAATGATTTGATCTGAATGCGTGCTATCCCCTTTTGAATTTCTCGACTTTGACTGGGTTGGTATCGGCCTTGATTATTTTGGCACATGTGGAAATATTCGGCCTTGAATGAAAGATTTACCTGGCCATATATGAGTGATTGTTGAATATTTCCCTTGCTTGATTAAGTTGATTGATAAACTGCTGAATATATTTTGAGAATTCAATTTGCAATTCAAAAAGGATTCTTGCCATGTTCGTGCTTTGCTGTAGATTGTTTTGCAGAAAATTTTCCTTGCCAAATATAAAACTCTGATTTCTTCAAAACAGGAAATTACATTTCACTATCCCCTTTGAATATGTTGTTTTGAAATTCCCTTTTGATTACTTGTTGCCGAGTTGAATGATTGCCAAAACATTTGATTACTGAATTTCTGGAAAGAAACGTTCCCTGGCCTCCTTGAATTCATTGCTTCCTTTTAAACACTTGCCAGAATTGATTTGTTTCATTTCAGTCGAATGCATGATTGAAGCTTTCCATAAAAAAACTTTGTGCAATATTTTTGCAGATGCATTTTTGAAATGAATTTTATCCATATATGCATTTCTGGAAATTTATTTGAGCATGCCATACATTTTTGATTGATTGCTCATTCAAATTTTAACATTTGAAACTTGCCAAATATGTGTATCTGAAGAGATTTTCTGAAACAAAATTCTTTGGCAAAAAACATTGACTGCCTTGCCAAATATAGATGATTATTCCCATGATTTATTTCTTTGCCAAAAAATTCAATATATGATTTTCTGGAGATTCATTTTTGCTTTGTTCGAATGCATTGCTGATGTGGAAAAAAAATTTACTGCACCATTAACTTCTTTCCACAAATATAATCTGGAAAACAAAATGAATTTCCTTGCCATATTTGTTGCCCACTGATTTGTTTTAAATGGAAATCCATTTACCATATTCTTGAATGCTCCATTTTTTAATTGTTGTATGTATGCACTCTGTTTTGTTGACCATTGTCGTGTATTTCCTGCAAAACTGCATTGTACCTGCTCTTGACATTTGTAGTAGTGTCACCATTCATGTCCGTCTGCTCCATATACATTCTTATTGCTGTGTATACACATGATATTTACTTGAATTGATCTGCCATGGATTTTCTGCTTTATTTTACCACACTGTACTTGCATGTACCATCCATGAACTGTTGTGTAATTGTGTATTGAACCATGTATGTATACACAGTTAATGTTGTTTCATCTTTGACCATGCACTTTCTTGTCCATTTGCATTGTTGACACTTCTGAACCAAAAAGCTTTGGTCCATCCTTATCTTAAAACTGTTGCAAAACATGAAATCATACCTGTTTCACCATACGCCATGCTTGAGCTTGTCGAAGAACTGACTTGCATTTCTGGACCATTTATTTCTTTGATTGTACACAAAATTGTGCACACTTCACACATGAAGTTCGAATCTGGACATATGACATTATCACTTGGGCTCGACTGCTTTTGAGCACTATATATCATTATGCTGCTGTACATGCGAGATTTGCTCGACACTGTTTTTGCATATGCTGCTTGATCACTTTGCTTTTCACCATTGATATTGACCTGAGTTGAAATTTGCACTGTGCACGCCATGTTTATATTGCTCCATGTTGTGAATACCTGAAACTTGGTCTGTCTCACCTTGTACACTTGAATTTGCTAAACCATATGCTTGATCATTTACCATACTGCTCGGCTCCTTGCACTTGAATCTGCACCATTTTGTCTTGAGTTCACATGCTGTTTTGATTTTGTTGATCGACTCTTGAACTTTTGTGTACTAATTTTCATTTAGCACTGAGTCGAGACAGTCCACGTGACTACTCCTCAGTTGCACACTGATCGGCGAGGCAGTGCACACGTGTATATGCATGCACGTGTGTACATGCAGCCATCAGACTATTTTTCTGTCCCTGTACTATATATAAACTGTCTAGACACAGTCGGATTAACAAATCAGATCAAGTCAGAAAAATGATGAGAAACATACCAGAAAACTGAGGCAAATAAAATTTCAAAAATAAAATTCAAATCTGCATGTATTCAGTTTTTATTTCTATTGCAGTGTACTCTGTGTGTGTTTCTGTATATGACAGGTATGAAGACTGGACTGAATGCAGAAAGATGTGAAGACAAAAGATAAAAGACAGAAGACAGTGAAAATATGAAGAGTGTCAGTGTGTCTGTGTAAATATATACGAATCTGTGTAAATGAAATTGTATATATGAAATGCAAACTGAGTGAATGTATGAGTGTTATAGTGAGGAGCTAATGTATATGGAAAAGTGATTGTACTGATTATTTGTAATAAACAAAATCTGTTTGAAATAAAAATATTATTTTATTGTTGTCAAACAGACTTGTCTATTCTATTCTGTTTATTTATAAGTACAAATATGTGAAGTGATTAAATAGTGGAGTTAAAGTAGATGTACTGTTTGAATGTTAGAAATATAATATTTATATTTTAAATAAAATACAGTAAATATTTGATTTTCTGTAAAGATGTATTTTATTTAAATATAAATATTACATTCCTATCTGTGATGTAAATATAGAACAGTACAGTAACAAACACATTTATAAAATATATTTGGTTGTTATCATCAAACAAAAATCATATAATTGTGTATACAACACCGTTATATACAACATCTTCCTCCACAGAAGTTCACTTCGATTATTACCAAATCGAATTCCATTCCATTCCAATTTATTTTGTTAAATTGAAAAACTTTACTTTGGAAAATTCCATTAAATCTTAATTAAAAGATTTATAAATTCCAAATCACATTTCACTGTAAATCAGGTTAAAGAACGAATGTCGTTAAAAACACAGTTCACGATAAACCCGATTCACATACCATTTTATTCCAATTACCAAATGTAACTAGAAACTCTAATAATCTTAATTAAAAGATTTATTCCTTTCAAACGGGGTTTAAGAACAGTGTTATTTAAGAAACCGTTCACGACAAACCCAAAATCCCATTTGATATTAAATACAAGGCTCTGAATAGAAAATATATCGGCTTATATTCAATATCAAATTCTGAAACCAACAAATATCGTACTGGAAATAACGATATAAATATATCCTTCAAATTTCCATAACAATATCTGTATAATCATGAAATCCAACATCAAAATATTCCGAAGATGATTTCCATTCAGTTCCAATCCAACTCATATATTGGACATTCAGGTTATATTCAAACCCGTTCTCAACCCAATTTATTTTTTGGATTATAATTCCAGTTAATAACTAGTTCATTTCGATAAAAATATATTTTTATCTTTACAACCATGGAATCTTTTATTCAAATTCTTTCCAAATCATTTATTATGATCTTACACAAATTATTGATATTTTTAATAATTTTATCGAGGCCCGTACAGTCGATTTTCATAAACAGTCATCAAACTGCACTTACAACGATCTTTTCCAATTTTGATTTGGACATAATTCCAAATCCAACCGTTAGATTTCAAATCTCTTGTGCTCGTTGGAAAGCTCTTTTCGATACGAACCCAATAGTTCCGATTTTAGGAGAATCCGACGGTCGGATCTCCTGTAATATAAATTCGAAGTCAGTGGTCGAAATTCGTGAACGGCCGCGGCGCGGCGCGTTCTATTCAGGCCATTATATAATATATGTATATAATATATATAATATATATTTTGTCGATTTCCATTTAAAACATATTTTATAAATCATTTATAAATTCGTTTTAAAACGATTCTAAGTTCATTTTCAATTTTAAATCAAAATTGAATATTCCATATCATTATAATATTAAAATGATAATATTTTCAAAATATCAGATTTCGAAATCAATTCTTTTCGATATTCATTATAAAAATGAATAAAATCGATAAAAATACCGTTCGCATCAAAATGGGGCATATCTAATCAACATGGCCTCATATATTTCAATATTTTCGTGTCCATCCCAAACCGGACATCAAAATCATATTTTGATCCATTACTGAATATTTTAAAATATTCATTATTTGTTATTTTAAAATATTCGTTCTTTCCGAATTGGAATCAGACACAATCAATTACCATATAATTTTATTTATATGGATTTCATACACACATGGACACAACAATAATCAAACACAGTCAACCATCATCCAGAGTGCATTACACAACTGCATAAGCATTAAATATAAATAATCAATGCTTACAACAGTCTATCAACCAATCAATTGACATACAACTAAACATTGGGATTAGTGTATGTCCAATATTATCCCAATAATTGTGTGGGGTTTTCAAACAACAAACACTGATTATTATTTGTCCAGTTGGGCAATGTGTAAAATATTATCGTCCCAATCAATGTTAGTGAAATGGGTGCACATAAACAAATCGTCTGATTTGTAAATGAATATTTATTTCAACTCATGAATATTTTATTCAGTTCATATATACAATAAAAATGATATTTGTATTGTTCAAATATTTTATTCCATACATGAATATATACAATAAAAATGATATTTTTATTATTAAAATATTTTATTCAACACAATATAGTCCATTCAATCCAAATAAACAACCATGGTTTGTACAATCAATGGTGTCGGGTGCTGCTAAGCACTGTTTGCATCCTAGTGTATATTTTACTGGAAAATAAATAGAGTGAGAAGGAGTCCTCACAGTTGGTTTCCACTCCGCCAGTTTTATTTCTGAACAGTTTGGATTTAAATCTGCCCGAAATTCTGATTTGCCCCAAATTGGCCCCGGTCAATTTTGTTATGAAGCTCTCGGCTCCATGATCGGTACGGATCTAGTTCCACGAGATTCTGACCTCGTACGGAAAAGATATGATGGTATTTGGGTTAATCACATAAATAAAATAATTAAATTTATAATTACTCTAATTATTTCTTAACCACCTTCATTAAGGATTTTAAACCTCCGTCATCTTCCTGTTTCGAGAAACCCGAGAAACCCAATCGCTCAAATCCCTTTCCCCGTCTCCATGACCACCCAACACCGTCGAAGTCTGATCGCTGCCCACCACGAGGTGCTCCTCGCCATCGCGCACCTGCTCTGCCCAACCTCTCCAAGTCCGGTACCCTATCGTGACCGAAAACACCTCTAAAGGCGACGACTTCGAGCTAGGAAAACTGCGCAAACCATAGCACCAGATTTGATCACAACTATATGGATTGAAAGAGGTTGAAAGGATCTCAATCTTCCCTTTAGAACTGGGGTCGAATTCTTCATGGATTGGAAATGATTTGGCTCCCAATTCTTGACAATTTCAGCCGTTAAAATCGCCATAGCGGCTTCGAACGATGAAAGGCAAAATTAGAGTTTTATTCTGAATTCTCTGATTGGGCGATGTATTTATATTATAATTATTTTAATTTATTTAATTCCAATATTATCTGTTTTCACTCCGAACTCCAAATCAAACCCAATGACTGTCACCTCTAGCCAAATACCCTCATTCCGGGCACAATGGAATATTTTCGTAAGCCAATTCGACTGTTTCGATCAGTTTTCATTTAAATTAAAATATAAATCAATGTATATTGAATTCGAACGTACATTTTAATTTACTGGGGCCACATACTAACTCCAAAAATTCCAAAAAAATTAGATCTAGCTATGTTTTGATGATATGGCCCTAACAAAACTAATTTCGTCGAATTTGGAGACCGTTTGAAAAATGGTCAATTTCTAGTCGATCCAAATTGACCTAAATGGACAAAACACGTTTTGTTTTGCCACGCTCACATATTAATTCCAAAAATTATGAATTTTGGAATCTAGCAATAATTTGACATTCCAGATCTAACAAAAGTGGTCTCTTCGAAAACGGATGCCATTTGCAAAATGGCTATTTTTAAGGGTTATATTTATATTAAATTCCATAGCGACTATTCTGAATTTTTAACTGGACATAACTTTTTATTCCCGTTATGAAATCTAGATTTTTCATATTTGTTGGAAAGATAATTTCAAACAGATTCAAACATTTCTGGTTTTACTAAAATCCGGTTTATTTTGAATTCTGTACATTCATTTGAAATTTGAAATCAAATTTTCAAACTACCGCGCCATTTCCAATTCCTTTTATAATTAAAATAAATATTTATATTCTAACTTCGATTTAAGTAAATTTATACGTTCTAATTCTATTCAAAATAAATCTCTAGTCGTTATTATTTAAAATAAATCATTTTAAATATTCAAAATTCATTTAAATAGCCAAAATAAAAATTTTAAAATTGGTTCTGATTTTCCGGGTTGTTACAATCTCCCCCACTTAAAATCTTTCGTCCTCGAAAAGGAATGGAGCTGAAAGTTGTTTAACCAACCAACTCAACTTTCATTCTGGCTTTCATTCTTCCACTTTTTAGTTTCTAAAAACTTTCAAATTCTTCAAAATTTTGGCTAATACCCAAAATTTTCGAAAAAAATCGCCATAACCTCCTTTGTACAGGGAGACATTTAAAACCGCAACTAGCCACGTAGGGCCCTCATCATCCAAAAAGAGAAAGAAAAAGCCAAGCGGCTAGTCAATCGGGTCATAAAATCATCCAAACCTAATAAATTAGTAAACATGTACCTAATTGTCGGGCATACAATTTTATTCCTCTTCTCTAGCTTCCTTGCTATGACCTGCCCATTTATACACGTGTACATATTTGCAATTTCAATCAATTTTCAAGTCATTTCAACATTTGGTCAGTTTGGGTAAATTTAACATTCATTCTCATATTGGTTTTTATTACTGGAGTTTATAATCAAACAATACAATCAGCAATCAATTAGTTGGTTAACTTTTCAGTCATATATTTTTAATATATATACTCAAAAATCCAATTTTTAGTGGAAAATCACAACAATAAACCCTATCTAGTTTTGGTTCTCACACCAATCAATTGGAAACATATAGATATCACACCTTTGAAACTCGAACATAAACACTGATGATGGTGCACCATCACCAGAATTATCCCCAGGCGACTAGAGTGTGACTCTGTATTCATCCATTATATTCGAGACTTCGAATACATGTTTGCAAGACGTATATTCAAATTCTTCGTATACTCGATTGTCCAAATTCAATCTAAAATAAATATTCAAATACGAATAATAAGATTTAAATTTTCAAAACAAAGTTTGTTTTCATTTTTATTTCAAACACAACACTCTTCGGACACATTCTAAGATGCTACTAATCCCATCTCTAACGAGCCATTCTTTTTGGATGTTACTAGTCCAATCTCTGATGAATTCTTTCATTTGGTTCTAATGTGCCTTGTCCTCGAGCTCTGTAAACCAAAGCTCTGAAACCAACTGAAGCAGCCCGAAAAAATCTGGTAGGCTTTGCAACCATCCCTTCATCCCCCAAAGCAGCAGGTAATACCCACCGTGGCATCCAGATGATCCCCCAGTCACCTTGTTTTACGGCCAGCCTATCGACTGGTCAACCAACCCTAAGCAGGGGCATGTAGGGGTAAGAGCCCATTGTTCACCACTAAACCACATGGCGAGAACGCCCTATCATGCTGCACCTTATTACCAGGCATACCAAATAAGGATTGGTGTGAGAACTAAAAATAGTTATTAAGTCTTTGCTTTAAAAGTAAATCATGGGACTACGCCGTATAACACGAAACGGGTTTCCTCCTAAGAATACCAGTGCTTAAAACAAATAGCGCAATGTTTTTTGGAAAAATGGAGCTATTATAAGACCCAGGTCCCATCACACAATGCAACGCAAGCCGGAGGATAGGGTTTTCCCTTATAATAGCCAAACATGCTTGGTACGTTTAAAACAAATCATTTTGATATTATTATAAGTGCATAGTGTATTAAAAAACTTCAATTATAAATGTATCAATCATAGATGGCATGGGCACCATATATCATGTCGCTAATACTAGGCTCTATAATTAAACCCACAAATTCATGTATTGGAAGTTGGATTTCCATCTATGAACCAAGGTAAGGGATCATCCTTACCGCTTAGAGACTCTCTAGCCCGAGCCTCAGGGCCCAGACACAGGTGGACCCTTGGATCATCAGGGCTGGTCTACACGGAGTGGATTAAAATGCCTGAACAATGCATTTCCCCGCCCTATGGGGTGTAAAACTGGTCAATATATCGACCAAACCATCCATCGGCCCCATAGTGACCGATATAACCGAGGCGCCTCGCTTTCCATTATCCACATAAGTAAAAATGTCTGGGCTCCATACCATGACACCACTCCTAGCTAGAAGGAAACACATGTCCTCCCCGAAGTCCTCTCCCGTTTCTGGTTTACACCAGGGTGTGAGGCCCGCGAATTAATGTTATACACAAAGCTATGCTATATTAAAGCTGTTCTTTGATCATCAACCACAAGTCTCTGCTTTTCAACAGAAGCCTTGATCATTTGCATCTCAGCTTGCCACACAGGCAATTCACACCATGCGACCGATGTCTATCTATATATAACCTCTGAGCTCGTATGTCTCGGAGAAGGGTGTTAAGCAAGAGAATAAATTCTTCGCCACCAAGCAGATATATATTTAATAGAGATCAATCAACACGGAAAAAATCCAATGTCATACACACATCCATTTACAAGTTCGTTCTGGGTCTAAACGAAACCGGAGGCACCTTATTCCTCGTCCCATTTGTCCAATAGTGGAGAGACATCCTCGCATATCCGGTCGATTTCCAAGTATATCTGGACGATCACCACTTATTACCTTGTCTTGGGTGTACAACCAAATCAAGACTTCAGTGATAATCAAAACGATGTGAAGACCTTCGGTCTTCAACCACCGTCTTCATCGTCGACATATTATCAAATCAGTTATTCATAATGGGATAAACCCGATCCTTTTGAATAACTCGCGTATCTTATAAACAAGTGCTATAAAAACACAACATACGCCTCATTCCAATTCTGAATATTCTTATATTTCACAATTTAAACCAAATTAAGGTTTTTCAAACTAGTCGGGATTAGCGAACCTTACCGAAGTAATCATTTATTTTATTTTCCAATCTCAACCTATTCATTCCATGGAGCAAAACTGGTAAAACTCCATATCTAACACCATAGTGTTATCGGTAAAAATTAATTACCATTTCTCGTTCAAATCTATTTAAAGATTTAACTATCGCTTGGAGCAAAACTGGTGATATTCCATTCCCGATCATTTCTTGAATTTGATAATTTTAGCTATTAGATTCACCTTTCAATCTAATTAAAGATTCATTAAAACTCCACCTTGTTTTAATCTCCAAAAATCATTACTTAATGATTATTCAAAGTTAAGAAATTAATCTTATCTTTACTGGGTTAAAGAACTAAAGTCATAATAAAAACACAGTTCATGATTAACCCAAAATCATATTCCACTAATAATGGAATCTTCACGGAAAACAGATCAAAATATATAATCGATATAAACTTCCATATCCAACCAATAATATAAATGGAATAACGGCAAAGCCTCTTAAATTCCATATATAGTAACAGTCTTCCTCCATAGAAGTTCACTTTGATTATTACCAAATCGAATTCCATTCCATTCCAATTTATTTTGTTAAATTGAAAACTTTACTTTGGAAAATTCAATTAAATCTTAATTAAAAGATTTATAAATTCCAAATCACATTTCACTGTAAATCGGGTTAAAGAACGAATGTCGTTAAAAACACAGTTCACGATAAACCCGATTCACATTCCATTTTATTCCAATTACCAAATGTAACTGGAAACTCTAATAATCTTAATTAAAAGATTTATTCCTTTCGAACAGGGCATAAGAATAGTGTTATTTAAGACACCGTTCACGACAAACCCAAAATCCCATTTGATATTAAACACAAGGCTCTAAATAGAAAATATATCGGCTTATATTCAATATCAAATTCTGAAACCAACAAATATCGTATTGGAAATAACGATATAAATATATCTTTCAAATTTCCATAATAATATTTATAATCATGATATCCAACATCAAAATATTCCGAAGATGATTTCCATTCAATTCCACTCCAATTCATATATTGGACATTCTGTTTATATTCAAACCTATTCTGTAATGACCCGTATTTTTGGGGCAGTTAAATATTTTATTAATTCATTATTTTAAATATTTTATTTGAAATATTAGTGAATTTTAACATTGAATTCGTTATTAAAACGAAGTTTAACGTTATATAATTATATAATATAAAACGAGCTTGAAATGGCGCTGTAGTTTGTAATATGGGGTTTGAATTTCAACTGGATATACATGATCCGATATAAGTCGGAATTCTGTGAAACAAGAAATGTTGGAATCGTATTGATGATAATTTTCATATGGAAGAGGAAAATCCAAATTTCGTGTAATAGACTGTTAGTTATGGTCAAATCAAATTTTGAATTAGTCGTTATGGAAATCGTTATTTAATTATTAGCCTTTAAAATAGCCATTTTGCAAATGGACTCCGTTTTCGATGAAATTAGTTTCATTGGAACTGTAATGTTAAATTATTGCTTGGTATTAAATTGCGTGGCAAACTGATGTGTATGTGACCATGGTAGCCGTAAACACCCAATCAATTTCTGTAGCGCGTAATTAAATTAAATTTATTTAATAGGAAGATATTTGAGTGTAACTAGATAGGATGATTGAATTAAGCCACGAAACCAATTCCGTTGAGTTCGTATCATCGATTAGAGTCAGGATAGGTATATAGTTTGTTATTTTTGGAGACCGGGTAATTTGGTGTCCAAAATGGCATTATGGTGCGTATAAAAATAGCGTACTAGGAAACAGTCTCGGAATGCGACGAAATTAGTGCCATTGGATTCGTATTAATTAATTATTTAGAATTTCTGATTTCCATGCCAATTGGACTTACCGTTTGACTACGATAACGATAAATGCCCAAAGCAATTATATTATTTTGGTCAATTCAGACAGGAGTAATTTTAAACGAATAAACGACTAGCCAAATGAACTCCGATTTGAACGAAACAAATTTACTTAGATCCGTAAAGAGGAGGTCTATTATAATGTCAAGGTTTTAAATTTATTGGATTTTTCCTGTAATTTTTGGGATTTTAAACGCTTGATTTTTCATCCATAATTATATAGGACTTTTTACAAATGATGTCGAAATTCGACGAAATCGGTCCCATCGGGTCCGGAATATTTTTTATGCTAGGATTACCTTATTTTGTCAAGAACAGAGGTCGTATATAGTGGTTTTTAAGAGTTACTTCATTGTGAAGTTTCATTAAATAATATTATAATAATATATGGTCCTATAAATAACAATCCTAACAGCTGCTTAACCTGATTACCCTAAGTCAACTAAATGCGTGGTCAACAGACCCTAAAGTAGTGCCTCCACCAAATTTTAATGATCAAAATTGATCGATTCCTCTCCCTTCAAAATCCTTGAATCCGTTCATCAATCAATGATCACTCCAACTGCAAATACGTTTAAGGCAAGGAGATCTGTCGATCCAATGACAGTGATTGGCAATGGAGGTCGATGGCGGCCGAAATTGGCCAGGCAAGGAGGTGATGTCGATCTGAATTTTAGGAGTTATAGGGCTTTCGAGTTGTTCGAGATTGAGGGCTGGAGACGAGGACGGTGGAGCGGTTGTGCGGATGATCCCTGATGGTGCTCCGGAGGTCGACAAGTGGTGTAGCAGCTTGAAGGAGGCGGCGTGCTGTGAGTAGTTTACAGAACAAGGAGAAGCCAATGGAAACAAAAAGGGGATCGACCAAATTCTTCACTGTGAAACTAATTATATGGGCCTTATTGGTGATTATAGGCTAAACAAATAATTAGTTTTGATAATTAAATTCATAGAATTAGTTATTAAGGAAGTATTGGCCAGTAAAGCAACGCAACAACATATGAAAATGCCTGTGTCTTTATTAACATCCGAAGTTAGTTGGCCTTGTTGTTAGGATATTAAAATTTAGTTAAGTTATTAAAATGATTAAAATATAATCTAGAAGATCATTTTTTTAAACAAATCATGAACAGGCCGACATTTGTATGTGGTATTTTGAACTATTCTAAAACAAAACAGGAATGAACATATATAAAAATAGGGTGGGCGGACAGTTTGTGTTGTGGCAGAAAAATAGTGGGAGCCGTGTTTTTCAAATATAATGAGTCATACCACATTTCGATCCAAACTGAAGAACTGAAGCCAGACAAACCGGTCTTATAAATGCAAAACGTAATAAATATTTGTATTAGTTAATAATTTGGTTTAACTAGGAGTAAGTAATT
This sequence comes from Allium sativum, assembly GCA_030737875.1. Lineage (NCBI taxonomy): Eukaryota > Viridiplantae > Streptophyta > Magnoliopsida > Asparagales > Amaryllidaceae > Allium > Allium sativum. Next base: position 471,282,578 of record CM060923.1, on the reverse strand, counting down.
ATATATATATTATTTATTTTATTTTAAAAGTTAATTAGTTTCAAATTAAAATCGTACGCTAAAACATAAACAACTCATTCATATGTTTACAGAATGGGACGAGACAAATTGCGTTACGATCGTCTTGACAAGATCTCTACTATGGAGCTAATTTGGACATAGTTGGGTACAGTGGGGATTTACAGTTAAATTAAACGACTGTTTAATTTAACTGCAATCAAACCGTCTCAACGACAAAACAAAACAAGGTGAATTAAACTCACTCGGTACTTCCCATTTATATTTTATATAAATTGGGTTTTTATTTTATGTGTTATGGTTGCTAATGGTTGACTGTTTGCTAATTATATATTATTTGTTGATTTAACTGATGAAACTAAACCGTCATTTAATTTCAGTGAAATACCAGATCGTTATTTTAACGATTTGATCCAATGAAGGTAACTTACCTTATTGGTCACGTTTATTTAAAAACATGTTTAATTGTTTGAATTGTTTGTTAATTGGTTGATACTAAATGGTTGTTATCTATTGTTATAGAAATTATCAGTTAAATGAAATTGAATGATCTGATTTGAGATAACCATTTGGGATACAGGGAAGAACAGGTTGGAGGGATCCAACGGGAGTCCTCAAAAATATTAGACATTATTTATTTTCATATTATCAATATATGAACAGTTCTGATTTGGTGATTGATTTGATTACTGATAGTTGACTGAAAATCCGACATTTGTTTTGTTAAACCAATGGGCAACTTTGGTTGAGTAGTTGGCAGCATATGGCCGATAAAATCAATTGTTTTGTTTATATTGATTTACTATCAAGTGGATAGAACCGAAGTTATAAAAATTTATTTTATAACTGGAGATAGATTTTGAAATTTATTATTTTGAATAAAGTTTATAAAATAGAAATAAATAATTATTATTTATTATTTAAGTTTAAAATTAATTATTAATTAATGTCAATTTTGAGGTAAATCGGACTTATAAATATGAGAATAGGTAATCAATCTAATGGTTAAGATTTGGACAATTGCTTTATTAAGAAACAATTAAATGGAATTACTTAAATTAATAATATTATTAATTAATTTAAAGTGAGAACTAATTGGAATCGGTTAACGAGATAATCACATTTTAAGTTTGCAAAATCGACCGTTTGTAATTGGAATTGATTATTAAATTATTATGGCTTGAATAAAATAGATTAATGAATATTGTTTCAATTTTACTAAGATTGTTAAAAAGGAATTTACTATTTATTTTAATAAAGAAATTTACTACTTAAGTAGTTAATGATTAAAGTGAATGATTAAATGATAATAATTTAGGAGATTCTTTTTAATGGAAATTCATTTAAAAAGTAATCGAAGTTGAAATGGAATCTAATTTATTGGTGAAAGGAGTTTATGAACGGGTTTTATATTTAAAACCCGAATTTTTATAACAAAGTTATTAGAGAATTTCAAGCAAAAACAATAGCTTAAATTAAATGATACTTGAATTAAGTAAAAAGAGAAAGAGATCAAAAGGATTTACATTAAATTAGAGTTATGTAAACGGGATTTAAAGTGTTAAAGCGTTAATTTTACATTAACGTTACTTAATAATGGGATTAAGTAAGAAGGGGAAATTAAATTAAGATTTCCAAAATGGGAAATATTTGAATGGATTTGAAAAGGGACTTGTAAAAGTGAATTTGGGTAAAGAAGTGGGTTGCAGGATTTTGTAAACAAATAAAAATTATAAATTGAATTTGTTTAAAGAGGAAGAGGTTAAAAAGTGGTGTGTTATGAAGAAGTTACTTAATTATTGAATTAAGGAAGGTAAAGAAGTTACTTAATTATTGAATTAAGAAATAATGAAGGAGAGATTTTTAAAAAAGGTAAGAAGGTTTTATGACACTATATTTTAAATAAAATAGTTAAATGAAATTGGTATTGATACTAGAATGAAATAGGAGTTTTGGATTATAGCTTATATTTATATGAAGATAGGAACATTGTTGATCATGGTCTGAGAGGTAATTAAATACACCAACTTGAACGAATTCAGGATTATCTGAGGATGATATAAGTTGTAATGGTAAAAGAGATTAGTAAAAGTTGTTATTTCATTAGAGAAATAATAATGCAACATTTTTAATGAAGATTTGGAAAATATATATAATGAGGATTTAAAAGTAAAAGGGAAATAAAAAGGGGTTGCCAAAAATATAACGATATTTTCAAATTAGAAAGGAAGCTTAAAGTTGAGTTCTATTCTTTGAGAATAAGCATGGATTATTTTTTTCAAGTAATGAACAAAGATATTTTATAACGTTGTTTTACGAATAATAAACTGAATTGATTTCCGAATTTAAATAATGGGAAATGATGTAGCAAATGAAAAGTTATTTTTCCTAAATATAAAGATGAATTTGTTTAAAGGAAATCTTATGTTAAATAAGAAGCGAAAACTATATTCATAATATTGAAATATTTAAGAGTTTTAAATTTACATTTGTTTTAATTAAAAGGTCAATTGATGCTGAATACTGAACCAGTGAACTCATTGGATTTTCATGATTGAATCACTGTTTATTTTGATAGTTAAATTACCGACTATCAAATCTATCTAATACGATTGTTGGTACGGAAAGACCGGGATCTAATTTATATTCGAAAACCATTCCGACCAATAAATACGGGAAGATATTAGAAGATGATCGAGATGGATCATTGAAGACCGTAGATTTTCATAAGCGGAAGAACTGTTAATAATCTCTGGTCTGCAGCCAAACAGATATTGTGGTTCTATCGTGGTTGGAATCTACGGATTACGAGGACTACCAGCTACTAATCTATAGGGTGATTCCGAGGATGTGGTAGGAGGGTGCCTTTGGTTCATCCTGTTCCTGGATGACTTGTATGGACGAATGTCTAACAGAGTATTTTCAAAGGAGTCCCGTACTTTGGTTTCTTCAAACGTAATTCTGTTGATGGCGGAGAAGGCCGTACACCTTCTCTTAGCTAAACCGCAGAGTATCTTTGTGGACGTCAGTTAGTGATATCCGGTGGATTTGATGATGTGGGGTTCAAAGTGGACGATGACCCGATGTTCAAAAGTTAATCTAAACCTCAAGCCTCATACACCAGGAAATGACAAAAATCGGGTAGGCAACATGACTATGTGGGTCGCTCCCATTAGGGTATATAATCACCTATCTAGAGAAATTCCAACTGCTTCTTTAATCTATTTCGATGCTGTCCCTTTTCGGGAAACGGTGGTCTGAGCCCAATCGTTGGTGATATACATTCGATATACTCAAGCGAAATGAATGGTCGGTCATGTGTTGTGTAACGTCCCGCCTTTTTGAACACTTCAAATTGGTGATTAAACCAACTTAAAACGTTCAAATCAACGGTTCGTTATTTAGCTTACAGAGTTTAAGAACATAATCAACACAGAAACACAGAATAAAATAAATAACACAGTATTGAATAGCAAAATGATCTTTTATATATTAATCAGAATCTTAGATACAGAGATTTTTCTGTACAGCGGAATGTAAAAATACAGTTGAATACAATAGAAAAATATTTACTGTCTTTAAATTTTCAGAGTGCGCCGCATTTTTGAATTCCCAGCTTCGCCAATCTTCGAATCTTGAAATGCGATGTCTAAATATGTACTACTCGGATCTGACCCGAGCATTCCATGTAAAAAACAAAATACTCGAGTCGGGATTAATCATATGTTCAAGTAAATTAACTTCAATATAAACTGAAATATAACAGTTAATCCTATAATCGATGTCATATATATAAAATAAACAGTTGTAGTATATGTTCATATTAGTCCTATCTATATCCAAGGACGAACGGTATCGGGAGTTTGCGAGTATACACGTGTATATAATATACACGCGTGCACCGCCTCAACATCCCTAACCGAATATAAATAACATACGTGATTCAAGGAGCTTGCATATACACACATGTATATGTACATGTGTGTACTGCCTCAGCGTCCTAGAAACCAACACAATAATCAATGCAAGCCGAGATTACTGAGATAGTGGTTGAAAAAGAACATGTCTAAGTATAATAGGAACGAGAAACACAGTCTCAAAAATCCATGCAACATAGGGCACAAGCGGATGCAGCAAAAATCTGTTTGTGGCAATGGTGTAATACATTACCACGGGTATTTATGCCCATACTATAATTATACTAGTGACAAGGTCTATGAATATTTTTCTGAAGACAACCAGGGCCAAGAATTCCCAAGCATCTATATATATAAGTATATGTCCTGCTTTATAGGATGTAATACTTTTGATTTGCATTGACTAATAAATTCAAGTGACCAAAGGAATGTTCAGGTGGATATTTGAAAAGAAAAAAGAAAAAAACATCCACTGGCAAACAACAATTAAGTCATGTATGTCAAATGTTCGGAGAAACAAGCACACATTCTTAATACTTGCATCATGTATTACCAAAGAATTTATTTGTAACAGGGGTTACAATGTAATTTTGCTCACAAATATACTGTCAGGCTTATATTTTTATCATCATGAACTCACTTGTACTATCGTGCTAATACACAGCTTTACTCTCCGTTAATTCTTTATACTTAGACAGTTGAAAATTTGCATATAAATAATACATTCGGTTACCATTTGCTATTTGTGGTATATGTTCTTTTATTACTGTTTTTTTTTGAATTTGGTGATACACCCACAAGTGTTTTGACTGAAGTGGTGCACTATGTGTGAAGTGACACTTCACTATAGAATTTATTCAACCTTCTGAAGTGCGAATTGGGGCAGTGCATAATGCTCTGGTTTTGATTATGACTACCTAGAACATGTAGTAATTTTTGCTGATGTTGATCTGAAAAACTAAAATTGCCCCTTTGTTTAGGCTATTGGATGCTTATAAGTTACAGTAATGTTAAATATGTTCCCTCATTTAGTGATTTTTAAAATCATACAACAAAGTCATATAAGCCTGTATATATATATATACAGATTAGTATAAGATCTGATCATAATTTAATATTGTGAATTCAAGTGAGGTTTATTCTAAGACTGTCTGCTGTCTTTCAGTTTCAAGCAGCAACATATTTAAGATTTATCAATCATTTTTAGTTATGGTCTCCTCAGTAAATCATCCATGCTTTATCTATATAAACTCATGTATGCAGTGTAAACTATCCGGTCTAACAAAAACAATGAAGGTATAATTTATTTTAAGAAGCATTAGCATAGTGCTCAATCATCGTACATTTATCAGTCACAGAAATGAACAATCTTTTCCCCTATAAAATTGAAAATATTATCCGAGGTTAAATTACTAGCTAATGACAACCGGTAATGATTTAAACCCAACCAAACGATGGTCAGCTATGTTCAAAGTGAGGGAATAAATACTTACAACTACCTATGCTCTAACTATACAGCTCGCAGAGAATTCAAGATGAACACTTAAACAAACTTTTAATCCCATAATTATATGATTTACATCGTTATAAAAATCTTGGTTAAGGTTTTGGTATCCATGTACATATGTTACTAAACATAGTGCAGGTTTTACAAACTAGTCACACAGGATGGTAAATATAGTGTGTTTCGACATATCATAGTGCAACATGCATGGTGAATTCGGTATCAGTGTAACATGGACATTTAACTGTGTTATGCATTCATGGAAAAAGAAAACGAAGGCAGTAATTTTGTTCTGCAAAATCAATCAATAAGGTGGAAATATATGTATGTAGATATATATTCGGGTTTACTTAAGAATTTAAGTAAACATATACAGTTCGATAAAATGATAATATACATGGATGTGTATACCCAGGTTCCAGGTATCAATTTAACATCTCATGTAAAGCAGTGCTGACTCATAAGAAATGGACAGGAATATCTTAATATATGAAAAGCAAACACATGTGTGTGTTAATTTTTAAGTCAACGGGACAATATACTTGTCTAATATTCAAACTACAAGATATTTTAAAATTTGGTAATTTCCTGACATAGACTATTATGTAGTGATTTTCTTACAACACAGCAACTACAATCAAGACAACGGCAGCATATCAAACCAGGTAGTAAATAAAAACCCGAGTACCAAGGCATGAGCATAGTTACAGAAAATGACAAAGTAAGTTCAACTAGTCAAGGAAAGTCAAAGTGCAATATCAATCTAGCACTGTTCTTATCAGGACAGGGGTACAGGCGAGGTGATTACAATTAGGAATGCAGCAAAACCCAAAACAGAGTGAATATCAATAAGGCAGCAAACATGAAGTGGAGTAATTCAACACAACAACCGCAAATTAACTATTTTATTTTGCTAATTACTGAGGTTAATAAATTTGAATCAACGATTAATTAATCGTGAGTGAATACTCACCTGCAGAAGCAAACTCGAAGGTGACGTGTACAAGCAGTGATGAACATGGAGGGCTCGGCTTTTGGTGGCGATTGCGGTTTGATTTACAGAGCGGAGCGGTGCAATGGAGGTTGTTTAGAAGAGAGACTTGCGATAAACGCCGGCAGAAGGAGGCAGCTTCGAATTGGTAGCTGCGGGTTTCGTTTTGAGCAGCAGTAGAATGATTTTCGGTGGCAGACCAAAATTTGATTTAGGGATTTGGTTAAAAGAAATTACGGTGGACATTATTTTGATTGGAAACCTTAAATTTTTATCTGAACAATTTGGAGGAAAAGGGTTTTGTTGGTGACAATTAGAAGGATGCAAATAAAGCTTTAAAGTTGGAGTTGGAATTCGTTCTCGGTGGCCATAAAAAGGAAAGAAAGGAATTGGCCTTTGCCATTAAAATTGAAAGGGGTGAAATTTCTTTGCTGAAGGAAATGGGAATGAGATGGTTCTTATAGAAGAAATTTGCGGGGATAAGAACAATGTTTTGTCATAGGCTATAGGTAAGCTGCGTGTTACAGAAATAGGTCGACGCAGATTTATATGGGGTAGGTTATATTCAGTTGAATTTAATATTAAATTGTACCGTAAACAATTTCCGAACACCCAATATTCGCACCGTTAATACCACTTCCAAACGCAACGAAATTTTGTGTACCTCTATTTTCAACGTTCTGAATCCCATAAAATTATTCCGGTTGCAGTCCGACTTCGTTATTCATTTTTAAATTATTCATCTGTTCACCCATTTAATCTCGTTTGTCCACACAACAACTTCGTTATATTCTAAATTTGAAATGTTAAATTTTATATACATGAGTACACATATTTCCGGCCAATTTTCATATATTTCTAACAAAAAAAATTCTCTAATTTGTTTACCATCAACATTGTTTATTTTTAAATTCAACCACTTATCTCTTCATTCGAATTTCAATTAGATTCGAATATTTAACCAAATAAAATTCAAATATTCAACAATAACTATTTCATTCACAACCAATCATTCTGATTTAATTATCGAGTTCAATTCATACTCAAAATAATATATCTGATTTTCCAACCCAAGTATCAATATAAAATGGATTATTAATACTTAAATCTTTAATTAATTCTATTTCAAACAGACCAAATTTCTGGGACGTTACATTCTTCCCCCCTTTAAAACTTTTCGTCCTTGAAAAGGAAAGATCGTTAGAGTTATACCATTGTATTTCAAATTTTCATTTTTGGGAGAAAATTTTCCATAACCAATTTAAATATCGATATCATCGATCATCTCTGTTTATCCAACACATTCAATTAACTTGAAAAAACAATTTTCCTTACAAAACCAAGTTCTTTTTAAATTCCAATTTCTGCATACGTTGGATTTATGCATCTCAACTTATTCTGAATTCCTTCATAAAACTCATCTGTCAATATTTACTTATCCATCGTTATATTGTAATGGGTCTAGGCTCTAAAATCATCAACCTTACCCTCTTACATTCAATTCGTTTAATCCTTTCCAACACTTATTGAAAGGTGTAAATTTTGCTCAACACTCATTAAGTGTATATAACATCTCTTCTTCAAATTACAAATTTTCAACTTAAAATTTTCCAAAATCTGTTACAATTTTATATATAATATGAAATTCATGCAGAAAATATTCGTATTCTTATTTCAAAGCTATAAAATTGTAAACACACCGAAATCATTTTTCTTAACTTATTTAGTCAGTTGCATTTTAATTTCAGATTATTAAATTGAAAATACTCGATAACTCGAAGTTTGACAAGTCTATTGTCATTCTCATAGATGTTAGACATATGCTGGCCAGGCGCACGATTAAAATCTCCAAGTACTAAATATCCTTGCTTCAACTCACAAGTGAAAATATTTCAAAATTTTCCTTTTAAAAACAAATACGGAAAGTTCCAATGTGATATTGATATGCTGATTGTTCATGAATCGCAGATACATAATGGTTTCGTCTGGATCCCCCAGAAAACATCCGTATCTATAAGAATTCATTTCCCTGCGAATTTCGTCACGAACAGCTCAACGGAAGATATTTAAGAATCAGAAGAAAAACTAAGGTCATTGAGCGTTGACTGCTCTATCTCAGAGTCACGAAAACAAATTATCAACTTATGAAGATAAACCAAGTCACGAGGACAGCTCAAATCATGAGGACAAATCATGTCATGAAGACACATCAAGTCACGAAGACAAATCCAGTCATGAAGACTCAGTACTGCATCAAACAGGTGGCTCCACATCACTAAGATATCTCAACATTGCATGGCTCCATTCTACCTTTAGTAACTCTAGTGGTTACATCTCTTTCACTTGTAGATATGCCATGGGGACCACAGGTACACAATGGTTATGCCTGATTCCCTCAGGAAACATCCATACCCGTAAGCTCTCACAGCTCTGCGGATTACGCCCTTATAATTCGATTGTAGATCGCAGCAGTCACAATGGTTATGCTTGGTTCCCCCAAGAAACATCCGTCCGCCGTAGGCTATCTGCAGCCCTGCGAATTTCACTACACAGTTGAATTCCAATGACTCTAGATCGCAACGATCACAATGGTTACGCCTGATTCCTTTAGGAAACATCCGTTCGTCGTAGGCTATCTGCAGCCCTGCGAATTGCGCTAGCAGTCGTGCTCGATGGAAACTCATGAGTTTTATGTCCGGACAACCTACTACCACCAGCAGCATATCTCAACAAAGTTCGAAGTTCAAAGGAGAATGAAGGTACTTTCCTTATTTTTCTTTGAAAACATATAATACTATTTATATATAGTACTCCTGTTACCTTCCGCATATCTCGTACTTACAAAATTTTCTCACCACATTTTCCATATCATATTTTTAATCCTTCATTCTTATATAAATTCTGTTATACAAGATTCCATTTCAAATCAATTATCATCCCATCCAGTATTTCAAATTCACCATGTTCTTACATATTTTCCATATAGATTTCAAAAACTTCTCCATTCCATATTCAAAATCGAATATGCTCAAATTCCTTTCTCATTTCAAAATTTTAATTTTGATCTCTTATCCAATTCTGATATTTAATACCCTTAGGATTTATGAATCCTTTGCGACAAACCAGTTTCTTGTCAATTTTCCAATTATTAAGTTCATCGCTCAAATCTTTATGCTCTCAAAGTTTCAGGATTTTCATTCTTACAATAAATTTCTTATCCATACACTATTACTCTTCCATATTCACATCCTTCAACCGTCAATTAGCAAGCGAACAATTCCCTACGTACCAATCTCGAAGGCCAAAACCAACATTAGATCAACACTCAGGAAGTCAGTCAACTTGACTAATCTCCAGTCAGTTTTTACTTTTCTTAACTCTATTTCTTAATTCCTTATCAAACCATTTCTTATGCAATTCTCGAATTCAGTTTACAAATGCACTTGTCTCACGTTCTGTCGTTCTTCATTCTTTACGTGTGGCTTTTTGTTCTGCCATTCTGATTTATCGAAAACCGTTAGCCTCTTTTTTTTTTCTTTTTTTTTTTTAAAATCATTTTCCCTTATTTACACATCTTTATTTCCTATAGAATTTATACTTTATCCTTAACGGAAACATTCCCAAATCAGCTATTTGGATTAAACAAATGTTAAATAAAACATTGTTATTCCCACTTAAGGGTTAATACTTACTTCACTTAACCACCACTTGCTATCGAACCTTAACCATTTCTTAGTCAATGACGAAGTCAATCAAGTTGGGGTATATTTACCTCTCAGACCTTAACTGAACAACATTATTAACTTTAAAATAGATAAAATTCACAACTTTGAATACCAACAAAACACTCATTCTCGTAAATTTTGAATTCATGTTAAGATTTTACTTCCTTTACAATAATTCACACCTTCAAAATATTTGATTTTAAATATTCTTTATTCATTGATCTAAACAATTAAATTAATAATGTATTAAATTTTGATTAAAACAAAAGGTAAATAATATTTTCTTGAAACATAATCGACTCCCACGCATATCCTCATTTTGAATAATCCCTTATTCAATAATATATGTCGAACTTCAGAAAAATCTTCTTTGATTTATCTTCTGAACTTCAGAATAATTTCATCGTACTGTTCAACTTCACTTCTATTCAGTTGCAACATTATTGCTTCCAAACATTATTTACTTCTAAAAAAGTAAATATTATTTCTATTGTCGAAATCTGAACATGCCACATCAAATTATTTTTGACTTCTTTCAAATATAGGTTCAAATCTTTCTTCATTCATATTTCATTTAATTTAAAATTCTTGTTTACAATCCACTTTTCATTAATTAATTTACAATTTCACAACCTCCTATCGAATTCATATATTCGATTATGCACTACTGGTTCGAAACCAATTATAATTTATATTTCCATATTTTGAATACTCTAAATAAATTAGTATGTAATTTCACACAATCGAATTCCAATTATACCCTTTTCAATTTCTATTGCATTAATTTATACATTTTGAATGTCAAAATAAAATTCATCGTTTCGTCTTTAAAACGATTTCAAATTTTTCCTTTTTATTTAAATTCTCATCAGAATTCTTATTTTCAACAAATTCAGTTATCTGTGGTTGCTAAATACATAGTTGATTCATTGATTCTCTTATACTTATCTTCTTTTGATACCATTCGATGATGGGTTCGAGATTCAATTCTAAAGTGACTTATCGAAGAAATGCTCCCGCAAATCTGGATTCTGAAGACTGGGAAATCCGAAGAATGTCAAATCTCAAAAATATTTTTTTCCGCTGTATTTGCTTCAAAATGCCAGTTCCAAAATACTTGATACTTTCAAAGTAATTTACCTTTCAAAAATTATTTCAAAATTATTTATACTTTTCAAAATCTATGTTTCAGAACCTTTTTATTTTCAAAATCTGCTTTTCTAGTGTCGATTCCACTTATTTCAAACCCGACAAGCTAAGCTTTGAATAAACCAAAGCTCTGATACCACTTGTAACATCCCGCCTTTTTGACCACTTCAAATTGGTGATTAGACCAACTTAAAATGTTCAAATCAACGGTTTGTTATTTAGCTTACAGAGTTTAAAAACATAATCAACATAGAAACAAAGAACAAAATAAATAACACAGTGTTGAATAGAAAAATGATCTTTTATATATTAATCAGATTCTTTGATACAAAGATTTTTCTGTACAGCGGAATGTGAAAATACAGTTGAATACAATAGAAAAATATTTACTGTCTTTAAATCTTCAGAGTGCGCCGCATTTTTGAATTCTCAGCTTCGCCAATCTTCGAATCTTAAACTGTGATGTCTAAATATGTACTACTCGGATCTGACCCGAGCATTCCATGTAAAACACAAAATACTCGAGTCAGGATTAATCATATGTTCAAGTAGATTAACTTCAATATAAACTAAAATATAATAGTTAATCCTATAATCGATGTCATATATATAAAATAAACAGTTGTAGTATCTGTTCATATTTGTCCTATCTATTTCCAGGGATGAACGGTATCGGGCGTTTGCGAGTATACACATGTATATAATATAAACGCATTCACCGCCTCAAGATCCCTAACCAAATATAAATAGCATACGTGATTCCAGGAGCTTGCATATACACACATGTATAGGTACATGTGTGTACTGCCTCAACGTCCTACGAACCAACACAATAATCAATGCAAGCCGAGATTACTGAGAAACTAGTCGAAAAAGAACATGTCTAAGTATAATAGGAACGAGAAACACAGTCTCAAAAATCCATGCAACATAGGGCATAAGCGGATGCAGCAAAAATCTGTTTGTGGCAATGGTGCAATACACTACCACGGGTATTTATGCACATAATATAATTATACTGGTGACAAGGTCTACGAGTATTTTTCTGAAGACAACCAGGGCCAAGAATTCCCAAGCATATATATATATATATATATATATATATATATATAAGCATATGTCCTGCTTTATAGGATGTAATACATTTGATTTGCATTGACTAATAAATTCAAGTGACCAAAGGAATGTGCAGGTGGATATTTGAAAAGAAAAAACATCCACTGGAAAACAACAATTAAGACATGTATGTCAAATGTTAGGTGAAATAAGCACACATTCTTAATACTTGCATCATGTATTACCAAAGAATTTATTTGTAACAGGGGTGCAATGTAATTTTGCTCACAAATATACTGTTAAGTTTATATTTTTATCATCATGAACCCACTTGTACTATCGTGCTAATACACAGCTTTACTCTCCGTTAATTATTTATACTTAGACAGTTGGAAATTTGCATATAAATAAAACATTCGGTTACCATTTGCTATTTGTGGTATATGTTCTTTTATTACTGTTTTTTTTTTAGAATTTGGTGATACACCCACAAGTGTTTTGACTGAAGTGGTGCATTATGCGTGAAGTGACACTTCACCATAGAATTTATTCAACCTTCTGAAGTGCGAATTGGGGTAGTGCATAATGCTTTGGTTTTGATTATGACTACCTAGAACATGTAGTAATTTTGGCTGATGTTGATCTAAAAAATTGAAATTGCTCCTTTGTTTAGGCTATTTGATGCTTATAAGCTACAGTAATGTTAAATATGTTCCCTCGTTTAGTGTTTTTTAAAAACCATACAACAAAGTCATATAAGCCTGTATATATACAGATTAGTATAAGATCTGATCATAATTTAATATTGTGAATTCAAGTGAGGTTTATTCTAAGACTGTCTGCTGTCTTTAAGTTTCAAGCAGCAACATATTTAAAATTTATCAATCATTTTTAGTTATGGTCTCCTCAGTAAATCATCCATGCTTTATCTATATAAACTCGTGTATGCAGTGTAAACTATCCGGTCTAACAAAAATAATGAAGGTATAATTTATTTTAAGAAGCATTAGCATAGTGCTCAATCATCGTACATTTATGAGTCATGGAAATGAACAATCTTTTCCCCTATAAAACTGAAAATATTATCCGAGGTTAAATTACTAGCTAATGACAACCGGTAATGATTTAAACCCAACCAAACGATGGTCAGCTATGTTCAAAGTGAGGGAATAAATACTTACAACTACCTATGCTCTAACTATACAGCTCACAGAGAATTCAAGAAGAACACTTAAACAAACTTTTAATCCCATAATTATATGATTTACAACGTTATAAAAATCTAGGTCAGGGTTTTGGTATCCTTGTACATATGTTACTAAACATAGTGCAGGTTTTACAAACTAGTCACACAGGATGGTAAACATAGTGTGTTTCAACATATCATAGTGCAACATGCATGGTGAATTCGGTATCAGTATAGCATGGAAATTTAACTGAGTTATGCATTCATTGAAAAACAAAACGAAGGCATTAATTCTGTTCTGCAAAATCAATCAATAAGGTGGAAATATATGTATGTAGATATATATTCGGGTTTACTTAAGAATTTAAGTAAACATATACAGTTCGATAAAATGATAATATACATGGATGTGCATACCCAGGTTTCAGGTATCAATTTAACAGCTCGTGTAAAGCAGTGCTGACTCATAAGAAATGGACAGGAATATCTTAATATATGAAAAGCAAACACATGTGTGTGTTTTAAGTCAACTGGACAATATACTTGTCTAATATTCAAACTACAAGATATTTTAAAATGTGGTAATTTCCTAACATAGACTATTATGTAGTGATTTTCTTACAACACAGCAACTACAATCAAAACAACGGCAGCATATCAAACCAGGTAGTAAATAAAAACCCAAATACCAAGGCGTGAGCATAGTTACAGCAAATGACAAAGTATAGTTCAACTAGTGAAGGCAAGTCAAAGTGCAATATCAATCTAGCACTGTTCTTATCAGGACAGGGGTACGGGCGAGGTGATTACAATTAGGAATGCAGCAAAACGCAAAACCGAGTGAATATCAATAAGGCAGCAAACATGAAGTAGAGTAATTCAACACAAGAACCGCAAATTAACTATTTTATTCCGGCTAATTACTGAAGTTAATAAATTTGAATCAACGATTAATCAATCGTGACTGAATACTCAACTACAGAAGCGAACTCGAAGGTGACGTATACTAGCAGTGATGAACATGGAGGGCTCGGCTTTTAGTGATCATTGCGGTTTGATTTACAGAGCGGAGAGGTGCAATGAAGGTTGGTTAGAAGAGAGACTTGCGATAAACGCCGGCAGAAGGAGGCGGCTTCGAATTGGTAGCTGGGGGTTTCTTTTTGAGCAGCAGTGGATTGATTTTCGGTGGCAGACCAAAATTTGATTTAGGGATTTGGTTAAAAGAAATTACGGTGGCCATTATTTTGATTGGAAACCTTCAATTTTTATCTGAAGAATTTGGAGGAAAAGGGTTTTGTTGGTGACAATTAGAAGGATGCAAACAAAGCTTTGAAGTTGGGGTTGGAATTCGTTCTCGGTAGCCATAAAAAGGAAAGAAAGGAATTGGCTTTTGCCATTAAAATTGAAAGGGGTGAAATTTCTTTGCTGAAGGAAATGGGAACGAGATGGTTCTTATAGAAGAAATTTGCGGGGATAAGAACAATGTTTTGTCATAGGCTATAGGTAAGATGCGTGTTACAGAAATAGGTCGACGCAGATTTATATGGGGTAGGTTATATTCAGTTGAATTTAATATTAAATTGTACCATAAACAATTTCCGAACACCCAATATTCGCACCGTTAATACCACTTCCAAACGCAACGAAATTTTGTGTACCTCTGTTTTTAACGTTCTGAATCCCATAAAATTATTCCAGTTGCAGTCCGACTTCGTTATTCATTTTTAAATTATTCATCGGTTCACCCATTTAATCTCGTTTGTCCACACAACAACTTCGTTATATTCTAAATTTAAAATGTTAAATTTTATATACACGAGTACACATATTTCCGGCCAATTTTCGTATATTTCTAACAACAAAAAAATCGCCAATTTGTTTGCCATCAACATCGTTTATTTTTAAATTTAACCACTTATCTCTTCAGTTGAATTTCAATTAGATTCGAATATTTAACCAGATAAAATTCAAATATTCAACAATAATTATTTCATTCACAACCAATCATTCTGATTTAATTATCGAGTTCAATACATACTCAAAATAATATATCTGATTTTCCAATGCAAGTATCAATATAAAATGGATTATTAATACTTAAATCTTTAATTGATTCTATTTCAAATAGCCCAAATTTCTGGGACGTTACATGTAGGCCGGGTTGCAAGACATTCTTGTTAAACCCAGTGTATTCGCCTCTAGAGATACACTATCGGCAGGTGGTCCCATACCTTGTCATAGTCAGAATCCCATCTCTAATAAGCGCCCACGGTTTTTGTTGTATACTATGTATGTGGAGCGTGAGATGCAAGCATTCCGCTAGATTGATATTTACTTGTATTTAGACACTATTATAATATCAAAAAAGATATTGATTTCAAAAAAAAAATTGGGTTATCGTAAGGTAAAAACCGTCCGTATTTATGTGTGGATTTGGTCTTATGATTATCTTTTTCTTTCGAAAAGATTTTTGAACTTTAAAATCATGTTGGATGATCCCCCTTAATACTGTGCGAGTTTTTCTCACTCTAGTTCACCAGACTTACCTGGTGTTTTGTAAATGCTCGGGTTTGACTGCGTTGTATAGGTCCAAGTTATCGAATGCTGCGAAGAGACGAGCTGGGAGAATGATATTATATAGCTACTGTTCCGCTATGTGATTGTATATGAGGACGGGTTATTATAACTGTCCAGATGTGTGATGTACTCTAATGATTTAAGTATTTTTAAAAAGCTTCAATAAAGATTTATTTCTGTATTATATTTTGTTCCGTTGCGATGTGAGACTCTGTGTTGGTTCTTCTTCTTCTATTCTTATATTTCTTTCTTTCTTATCTCACCCTCAAATTTCTTTCTAATAACTCTCCAGTGTTTTTGGTGTTTGGAAGGTCGACATAAGATACAGTAAATGTATTTTATGTCGATTTTCGAGGCCGAAAATCATTGGGTCGTTACATATTCTCAATCCAATTTAATTGAAAAAATAATAATTGGATTAAAATTCTAGTTAATAACTAGTTCATTTCGATATAAATATATCTTTATTTTTACAACCATGGAATTTCTCATTCAAATTCTTTCCAAATCATTTATTTTGATTCTACACAAATTATTGATATTTTTAATAATTTTATCAAGGCCCGTACAGTCGATTTTCATAAACGATCATCGAACTGCACTTACAATGATCTTTTCCAATTTTGATTTGGACATAATTCCAAATCTAACTATTAAATTTCAAATCTCTTGTACTCGTTGGAAAGCTCTTTTCGATACGAACCCAACGGTTCCGGTTTTAGGAGAATCCGACGGTCGGATCTCCCATAATATCAATTCGAAGTCAACGGTCGAAATTCGCGAACGGCCGCTGCGCGGCATTTTCTATTCAGACCATTGTATTATATATATAATATATCTTTCATCAATTTCCATTTAAAATGTATTTTATAAAGTCGTTTTAAAATTATTCTAACTTCATTTTCAATTTTAAATCAAAATATAATATTCCATATCATTATAATATTAAAATGATAATATTTTCAAAATATCAGATTTCAAAACAATTCTTTTCGATATTCATTATAAAAATGAATAAAATCGATATAAATACCGTTCGCGTTAAAATGGCGCATATCTAATCAACACGGCTTCATGTATTTCAATATTTTCGTGTCCATCCCAAATCGGACATCAAAATCATATTTTGATTCATTACTGAATATTATTTTAAAATATTCATTATTCGTTATTTTAAAATATTTGTTCTTTCCGAATTGGAATCAGACACAGTCAATTACCATATAATTTTATTTATATGGATTTCATACACACATGGACACAACAATAATCAAACACAGTCAACCATCATCCAAAGTACATTACACAACTACATAAGCGTTAAATTTAAATAATCAACGCTTACAACAGTCTGTCAACCAATTGATTGATATACAACTAAACATTGGGATTAGTGTATGTCCAATATCATCCCAATACCCATGTGGGGTTTTCAAACAACAAATACTGATTATTATTTGTGCAGTTGGGCGATGTGTAAAATATTATCGTCCCAATCATTGTCAGTTAAATGGATGTACATAAACAAATCGTCCGATTTGTAAATGAATATTTATTTCAACTCATGAATATTTTATTCAGTTTATATATACAATAAAAATGATATTTTTATTGTTCACATATTTTATTCCATACATGAATATTTTATTCAGTTCATATATACAATAAAAATGATATTTTTATTATTGAAATATTTTATTCAACACAATACAGTCCATTGAATACAAACAAACAACCATGGTTTGTACAATCAATGGTGTCGGGTGCTGCTAAGCACCATCTGCTTCCTAGTATATATTTTACTAGAAAATAAATAGAGTGAGAAGGAGTTCTCACAGTCGGTTTCCACTTCGCCAGTTTTATTTCTAAATTTCTGAACGGTTTGGAATTAAATCTGCCTAAAATTTTCATTTGCCCCAAATTGGCCCCAGTTAGTTTTGTTGTGAAGCTCTCGGCTCCACGATCGCAACAGATCCAGTTCCGCATGATTCCGAACTCGTACGGAAAAGATATGATGGTATTTGCGTTAATCACATAAATAAAATAATTAAATTTATAATTACTCTAATTATTTCTTAACCACCTTCATTAAGGATTTTCAACCCCCGTCATCTTTCTGTATCGAGAAACCCAATCACTCAAATCCCTTTCCCCGTCGCCGTGACCACCCGGCACCGCCGGAGTCCGATCGCTAGCCACCACGAGGTGCGCCTCGCCGTCGCACACCTGCTCCGCCCAACCACTCCACGTCCGGTACCCTATCGTGACCAAAAAATGCCTCCGAAGGCAATAACTTCGAGCTAGGAATCCGCGCAAGCCATAGCACCAGATTTGATTACATCTATATGGATTGAAAGAGGTTGAAAGGCTCTCTAATCTTCCCTTTAGAACTGGGGTCAAATTCTTCATGGATTGGAAACGATTTGGCCCCCAATTCCTGACAATTTCCGCCATTAAAATGGCTATGGCGGCACTGAATGATGAAAGGCAAAATTAGGGTTTTTTCTAAATTTTTTGATTGGGCGATGTATTTATATTATAATTATTTTAATTTATCTAATTCCAATATTATCTGTTTATCACTCCGAACTCCAAATCAAACCCAATGACTGTTGTCCCTAGCCAAATACCCCCATTTCGGACATAATGGAATATGATTCGTAAGACAATTCGACTGTTTCGATCAGTTTTCATTTAATTTAAAATATAAATCAATGTATATTGAATTCGAACGTACATTTTAATTTATCAGGGCCACATACTAACTCCAAAAATTCCAAAAAAAAGATCTACCTACGTTTTGATGATACGGTCCTAATAAAACTAATTTCGTCGAATTTGGAGACTGTTTGAAAAATGGCCAATTTCTGGTCGATCCAAATTGACTGAAATGGACAAAACACGTTTTCTTTTTCCACGCTCAAATATTAATTCAAAAAATTATGAATTTTGGAATCTAGCAATAATTTGACATTCCGGATCCAACAAAAGTGGTCTCGTAGAAAACGGAGGTTGTTTGCAAAACGGCTATTTTTAAGGGCTATATTAATATTAAATTCCATAGCGACTATTCTGAATTTTTAACTGGGCATAACTTTTTATTCTCGTTATGAATTCTGGATTTTTCACATTCGTTGGAAAGATAATTTCAAACAGATTCAGATATTTCTGCTTTTACTAAAATCCGGTCTATTTTGAATCCTATACATTCATTTGAAATTTGTAATTTGAAATCAAATTTTCAAATTGCCGCGCCATTTCCAATTCCTTTTATAATTAAAATAAATATTTAAATTCTAACTTCGATTTAAATAAATTTATACGTTCTAATTCTATTCAAAATAAATCTCTAGTCGTTATTATTTAAAATAAATCATTTTAAATATTCAAAATTCATTAAAATAGCCAAAAAATTAAATTAAATTGGTTCTGATTTTTCGGGTTGTTACATAAATGATTTTATTACATATATATACACACAAAGGAAATAAATGTGAATATCATTATATTGAATATTGGATTATTAATAAATAAAATATTAGGCGTTGGGCTAAATAAAGTTGTCTACTAGTAACAAACAAATTATCAAACATGATGTGAATCTTATTGTAATAGATATGAAATAGTTTTGGAATTATTATATAATGTTATATAATTAAAAAAATAAGAGAAGAGATATTTTATTGAATGTTGAATTAATAAATGAATTGGCGAGCGTCGGACAGATTAAATTATCAATTGACAGGATTGTAAATTTTAAAAGAGGATGTGAATAAACTTATACTATATTAAAAATCCACTTGAGAACTAAAACATATAATCAAACACTTGAGAAATCAATTAAAACTAAAATAAAGTAAAATGGGCTCAGACCAATTTCCGCCTAAAGCCTGCAACATGTTATTCATTTCGTGGTTTGTTTGGAAACATCCTTGCCGACCGAACTTCACATAAGAAAATGGAAATACATTTTCTCGCACCTCATTCCTGGATCCCTAATTTCATGTCAGGAAAAAAAAAGAATCGCGAAATGAAAAAGAAGAAGAAGAAAAGATAAGAGGGGACCGATTTGCTATTCGAACAGACTAGGGAGGAGGTGACATCGCAGGAAGGCCTCGCAATCTCAGGAGTCCATCCTTCCAAGGCGTGATTTTGGTTGTGACTACTCCTAGGCATACGAGCGCGAGGTAGCGATGATGGACGGCGTGTGTTATCTCACCAATACTGAGTTGTATGAAGGTTGTTGTTGCGTGTGAAGGCGATGGTGAGTGGCGACAATAGCAAAAGTCGTTGATTTGGGTTTTCAATGCGTTGTTCTGAGTTTTCCCCCATTCACATCTACGTTTTCTTCCATAATAGTTATATATATTTTCATGTTATCGATCGTATTGGATTGAATTCTTTGCATGACAGAATTCGTTTGAATTGCTTAGACGATTGACTGGTCGAATTTATATTGTTGTCAATGATTGAATTGGTTCTTGGATGCTATTGGTATTTGATGTTGGGATTTTAACTGGAATAAATGGTAGAATTGTATGATATTGAATTTGTTGGATACAATTACATCTTTCACCATCGATACGTTAGATTTGTTGGGTGTTGAAAATACAAAACAACGCTGTCCTTTTTATTTTTGAATTGTAATCCGTTTCAAATTATGTAATCTTCAAAATATTGACATTCAATTAAATTATGATCATAAGTATATTCCTTGTTTTCCAAATATTGTTTTATTATTTGAAACTACAAATGATTTTATATTTTGAACAAATATGAGTATTTTAATTTATATTGTAACAAATATGCAAGTAAAATAAATTAAATCAATTGTATAAATTTTCTAGATGTTTATCGTGTTGGAAATTTACACTTCAAACAATTTTACTTGATATTAACCGAACCATATTTAGTTTTTGTCATATTATATTATAAGTTTACACTATCTTAGATTAAGTAATATTCTATGTGAAAATCATTATAGTCTTAATAAGGAACTTATTTAAAAAATGATTTTATTATATATTTATATATATACACACACACTTATATATATTTATGTCTTAAATGTTTAAATATTCTTTTAGAAAGTTTTATAAATGTTATTGTTATGATTTAGAATTATTTTTCTTTTAAGATTGTTTGGAGATTTGAATATGATTTCCGTTGTATGATTTCTTTTATTTTTTTCCTTACTTTATTTATCTTTGTTTTATTTTATATGAATAATGAGGCTATGAATGATTCACTGTTGATGTTGGTTTGGTTTAGGATTTAAATATGATACAGTGATGACATCTTTTAAATGATCATAAAATTTATATTCTATGTAACGAGAAATTTGAATAAATGTTTTGGTGAAACCGATTGTTATGGAACTTTCGGTGTCATCATCTTGGTTATTCGTTGGACTTGTTATATAGAGTACTGAAGGATAAGTGTTGCATACAAGCGATTAGTAAACCAAGCAGTGAGAACGTGTGTCATGGGACGCACTGTTACCACTGTTCGGGATACTAATTAGGATTTTATGGTGTTTATAACCATTGTCTATACTGAGAAGCCCTGAGCGACTACCTCCTTAATTACCAGTACTAGATAGTCCTGAGCGGCTATCGAGGTAGTCCTAAGTTACTATCCTATACTGGATCAGAGAGTCTAACTTATAGAGATCCGTGTATCTTCCATTATAGGCATCAAAATTGTTTAGTACTGGTACATGATATTTTCATTGCACGTGCGGCGTTGCCGAGTCTCGCCAAAGTTGAAATGCATGCGGCATTGCTGAGTCTCGCCAATGTTGATATGGATCCATATGATCCTTTATGATTTTTCTTGAGCTATCGTGTGATTGTGATGATTCTTTTTTATGATTTCATCATGTTATTATATTTTGATTGCCTATGAGCTATCGTATGATTGTGATATTTTACAGATTTTAGAATGTGTTATAACTCTTGAATGAGATATATTCAAATAAGATTATGTTGACATTTGCGCATTTCCACATATGACAATGCTTCCATAATATTTAGTCATAAAGCATGAACCATTAATGTCAATATTTGAGTGAACCTAATGATTAGGTTTATGTCTAGTATGATCTTACGAGTTTAGAGCATCCAAACATTTATATTAAATATAATGGATTTAAACATAGTCTAATCCGTTTGTTATCTATATAATACTCGGGTCAGACCGAGACATTACAGGTGTAGGGACCTTGAGACCAACTGGTATCTATTGGGCTTAGTAGAGTATAGTAACGTAGCGTATTATTTATTACTATGTATTGTATGGATTGATGTATTCATATTTATGTGTAATAGATAAATGTGTATAAAATGTTAAGTATTATACATTATATTTATCGATGCGATTGACTCTGTGATCTCTGTATCCATGTATACTCTGCATTGTTCTGTCCTGGAGGCACACATGTAATTGTTTTGTGCCGACATTGAGTACATAAGAGTAAGTGATATTTCAGAAATTTTAATACATACCAGTGTTAGTCCAAGAGAATTTACACATGTGTGCCCCTACAGCCTCATTCTCCGTATTATCTGACGGTATTACTTAGTAATACTCTTGGATAATATGGGTATAGAGGTGGGGTGTTACAAAATGGTATCAGAGCAGGTTTAGAACTAACGACTCAAACTCGCCCTTACGGGAAAGCCCGAATTGAGTTGAGAAAACGACAAATCAGAACGCAAACAGAAGAACATTTCATTGCTTATTACAACAATTACATCAGAGTACAAGAATATAACAGAGTATGAATAAATAATATACATTTGATAAATATCTGAGATTAAAAATTACAATGCAGCGGAAAAATAATACATAACACAACTGAAAGAAATACACGGATACAGAGCTTTCCGAGTATAGTTCCAGTTGTAAATTCAGGTCCTGTGAATATAATATCTGCATAAACCCAACTACTAGTTGCCCGTGTGGAAGAGATACGAGTGTGAACCTTAGAAAAGACTTAGAGTCCCTGTCCCCGCGGATGCGCGATAGATTTTATCGTAATTGTATGACTATAGAAGTATACGATGATTACTGGGATAATCATCTGAGGACGTATTTGTTATTTTTCTGTTATGTAATAATTATAATAATAATGTTGATTTACTTCCCCCATAATTCTGGTGTTTATTTTTATAGTTGAGTGTGATTAAGAAATAAGATATTACGCAACGGAGATTAATATATAAATTTCCGCCAAAGGCATTGTTTGTTGTTCTCCGATTATTGATTGTTTAAATGTGCATGCCATAAGTGAGTATCGAATTTAATGCCAAAGCGAAATAGTGGTTAAATTCAAACAAATAAACAAATTAATAACGACAATAACGATAATAATAATTGAAGTGAATCGTTAAATGAGCATATCGATAAATAAATGGTTAAAGGAATTAATCTTGAGTTGATTTGTCCGTTGGGTAATTTAAGAATTTTGGTCGATACGATAAGGACAGCTAGTAGTTTTGGTTTTGCAGATATTTCTTTTCCAGGATCCTGGATTTACAGCTGAAGCTATATTCGAAAAGCTCTGTATCCATGTATTTCTTTCCGTTGTGTTATGTATTATTTTTTCTGCTGCTTTGTAATTTAAATCTCTGATATTGTATTTCCAGTGTATAATATTTATTCGTACTCTGGTATATTCTTCTATTCTTGTGTAATTGTTGTAATAAGCAATGAAATGTTCTGATGTTTGTGTTCTGATGCATTGTGTTCTCAACTCAATCCGGGATTTCTCGTAAGGGTGAGTTTAGGTCATTCCAGCGTGATCAACGTTATCGATGGGATTCCTAAATACTTGTGTGAGACAAATCGACACAGTATTATGAGAAAGAATTAAAACTAAGTGATAGATAAAAGAAAAATGTAGTTAGATTTGAATATAGTAGTTATTATTAAATAAATAATTCAAGATGCGATATTTAAATAAGAAAAAGAAATAGTGTTGATTTGTTTGTTAAGTGTGTTGGGAAAATTTACTGATACGGGTGCACACGTATTCAGTGAAGGCTCTTAGCCGCTAGGATGAGACGTTTCAACACAGCGTTTCAGATGCAATAATGGAATGTAGTTTAGTACTTTGAAGATAATATATAAATTCAAAAGCATAATTTACAGTTTATTAAGCTTATGAAATTGTAAGCCTTGAGCATATAAGGATTAAGTTTTCGAAATATAGCAGTTTGTAGATATGTGGAGTGCACCAATGTTAGTTTATGGATATATAACAGTTTAAATAATATGCGGGCAGATATAGGGAGTGGTCCACTATGAATCAGAATAACAGCAGCAAATTCATATATAATATCCTATCAACTAAAGCATAACTGATGATAATAAATCAAGTTTTGAGTAATAATTAATTTTCAGCAGATATTATTAATTGCTAATTAATTTCCCAGACAAATTATATTAAAGAGGCATTATTTTGTGTGCTGCAAGAGAAATAAGAGCGGATGATAGAAAAATCATGTGTAGTGAACATGTATGACCAGGTTTTGTGCGAATAAATGTTACTTGAACACAATTATATGTAACATTCAAATGTATGTTGTAGCAGTTTTATAAATTAACTCAAAATCGGGCTGAACAGTTTTGCTCCTAACTTCCGAATTGTTAATCTTATTTCGATGATTTTACACTTTTTGGAAAGCTAAGACCTTTCTTAAAGTAGAGTTTGAATCTTCAAAATTATCAATTGCATATAATTATCTTTACAAACATATCATTATCACTTTTTATTGTTCTGCAAGTGACTTTGAATCCACTTCCGCATATAATTTGACGGCAAATTCTATTTATACACCGAAAATAACTTAACATACACCATTATTTTTTCTATAAAATTCTATTACTAAATTACCCTTTTCTCATAATTGGTTTTTTAAAACTTCTACATAAATAAAGTCAAATTACTTGTATTGAAACTTGATCCATACTAGATATGTTAATGAAGATGTTAACGAATTATTTAATCATGAAATCTAAAATTTCAATTAAGAAAACATTCAAAATAATGGTCTAATTTAGAAGTGCTGAACTATTTTGTAAAATTACAGTAATTTTGTTGAAATTGATTTTTTTAAAAAAGTTTAAAAAAGTAATAATATTAGTACAAGAAATAAATTTTATTTTGTTAAATTTTACTCAATTTAATGCAAAGAATTTCTAATTTTGGGTAATTGTGTTTTAGTTTTAAAAGAGGAAAGAAAAAAAGATGAGAACATGGATAATTTAGTAAAAGAAATGGTGTATGTAAAGTAATATATGGTGTACAGTAGTTTATTATAATATTTGGTGTATATATATAAATTTTTGGTGTATAAATAGAATTAGCCTAATTTGACTTTGAATCCACTTCTGCAAGCTAAAACCCAAGTGCTTGTGAATCGTTTCCCCCTCACCAAATTGACAGTCGTTGTTTGATTCTAGCTATCCCTAGATCTGGTGTTTTTTATTTTCTTTTAGTTTTTTTACTTGGGATTATTATTTTCATTTGTTTAAAAAAATTATGAATAAATGATTTATATGGATACTAATTCATTTATTCTCACGGTCACCTTTTTTAACTTTAGGTTTTCTATGTATTGGCTTTTATTTTAAAAAATTATAATTATCATAATTTGTATCGATCTATCTGGGTTTGGATTGTGAGTACCAAAATTTAATATTAAACATGATAAGGAGAGCCTTGAAGATTCTCAAAATTAATTTGATGTTCGTATTCAGTATATAAGTTCTACAGTCTCAGTTCTAGATATAAGCTAAAGCTACACCATTCTCTGAGGATGTACCTCAGCATTAAATTGAGACAAAACTTCGTTTTCATTAATGTG
Source organism: Allium sativum (assembly GCA_030737875.1). Classification (NCBI taxonomy): domain Eukaryota; kingdom Viridiplantae; phylum Streptophyta; class Magnoliopsida; order Asparagales; family Amaryllidaceae; genus Allium; species Allium sativum. The sequence continues at coordinate 471,256,583 of CM060923.1, read as the reverse complement.
TTCACTTGTTTTGTTGGGATTTTTCTTGCAAACTATTGAAGTGTGGGTCTGCAAGTTTAACTATGATCCGTCAGCTTATGTCAGGTTCTGGCTTTCTAGATTAACTAAAAACTCTGATGAATTTATTTTCATAATTTATGTTGCCTGTCAATTTAAACGTGGATTTGCTATTAGCTCATTAGTTGGGATATCAGTTAGATTGGTAGATTCTTCCATATACATGAGATAAATTTAGTAATAGAAATGCATTCAGTTTGTAGCAACTGTTCTAATATACTTAACCATAGAGACTGTTTGACCTCAATTCCCAATGCGATCCCTTCTTTCCATTTTAAATTGCTCCAAACATACAAACAACAAGAATGAAGAACAATCCTATCTGCTATTGTTGACTGTTAGATTGATTAATTGGTCCAGTCTTCACTCAGCAGACCTCCTCAAACCCAATTTCCACAAGACCATCAGTATACCTCGCATGCCACATGATGAAAGCAGTAAAATAGTATTCAGTTTTCCAGCTAGTTATTTTGTTAAGTTTTTTCCCTTCTTCCCAGATTTTGTATGTGGATCATGGGAATATTTATTTAGTCTGACTCTCTTTTTTGTATCCCCCTGTTAATATTTTAAATGAATCACGCCATGATATTTGGTTTTGTGACAATGAAATTTATCTTTGTCGCATTTAATTTTGTAGTTCCAACAAAAATTTCTGAACAACTTTGAAAAATTATTCTTGGCATATGAGATTTAAATGGTTTATTTTGAAGTTCGAAAGGATGACCAATCTCGACACCTCTAGCCAATTGAACGAATATGTGTTTGAATTGACAAGTTAAGTTTTGGATTGAATATAATTGGAATTGTTGGAAAAAAGGATTAAAAAAGTATTTTTGCTGACTTATCAGCATATTAGTTATTTGTTCCTATAAATTATGAGCAGTTCTAACTACAACCAAATTCATAGCAATGGATGAATAAAATTGAAGTATTAATTGAAAATTTCCCTATTAAAGAAAGAAACAAAATAAAGGTTTAACTTTAGTATGGAAAGCATCCATTTTTTTCTTTTTACCATCTATTTGTTCATTTCCCAATGACTAACAGAAATTGTGGTCAAGTACATACTATTTATAAACCATTTAATTTTCCATATTTTTGTTGTATGCATTTTCGTACTTTCATGTATATTTCAAGCCATTCTCTCCCTACTTTACTATATTATTTTGACTTGGCTACCATGTATTTTTACTCACAATTAATTGAAGTTTGCATTTTTTGTACATAAATATGGTAATATGAGTAAATAGCATCTCTTTTCATTCACAACGTAAACGCAATTATATTTCAAATTATTCGAATAACAATGGTATATTAGTTCAAATGTTAAAAAAAATTAGAAACAAATGTTCAATAATAATGGATAGTCAATGTTTTTAAGTATTTTACGAGATGTAGAATAAATGTGGAAAAAAATGGAAACACAGGGCAAGCAAATGTATTTTGCTAGACTCAGTGTAATAGAACTTAATAACTTCACTACTGAGTAAATGCTGTCGAATCAGACTATTATGTTTTCTTGTACTGCCATTACCTATATTGATTGTTAGACCCAAATGTGGTTCTAACACCCAAATTGATTAAAAACAAGATAAAATAAAACAGAAATAAACAAGAACACGCAAGATTTATAGTGGTTCGGCGAAGAAATGCCTACGTCCACTTAGTTTTTACTATATTCAGTAATTCAGTTACAAATACAATGTAAGAGTCGCTCACAACTCACTTTTGTTCACTCAAATGATTAAAACAAGAAATGAAAGATGGTTTGGATTTTCCGGGAGTAAAGGAATTCGGATGATTGAGGTACTTGGATTCTCAAAAGTGCTGAAAAAGATCCTTCTCTTTGTCTCTAAATGGGGTATTTATAGGTGTGAATTTGCCTGAGATTCAATCCGGGTCGGAACACGTGTCATCCATCGCTCTTTCTTCGGGTTCGGATGGGCTATCAGGTGGACAACGCATCCATGAGATGGACGTTAGAGGTAGGAATTAGTCATATCCGGTCCGGTTCTCCAGGCGACTTCGTAGGAGATTTTCCTGAATCAAGGATGCGGGTCGGAGACGTGCAGGTTGGGGGTCGGATCGGAGTACCCGATCCGAACCGGAGTGGCTCGGACGTCTCTCCTTCACTAACCATACTCCGCTCCGCTGCAGTCGTCGTGGCAAGCAAAAGGCTTTCCAATCCATTTGAGATTCATCGGCCTTCCGATCCGATCAGGCATGCTTTGCCAATCTATTTGAGATTCATCGGCCTTCCGATCCGATCAGGCATGCTTTGCCAATCTATCCAGTAGGAGCTCCCCGATCCGAACAGGGGACTCTTCCCGACCCGAACCGAGGATTTGCTCTGACCCGATCCGAACAGCTGCTGCTATCTATTCTAGATTGTGGAGTCTCCTTCCGATCCGAACCGAAGTCTTATAACTTGAAATACTCTTCAATGGTTGGTTTCTTGACTTTGTGTGGCCTAGTTCACAAAGTAGGCTAACATTTTGCCCCCTCAAAGGATGCTTTCGTTGTACAAAGCGTGCTTTGATGTCGTTTAACCAGAATTGTCACGAGTAATGCACAGATTTCTGTTCGGTTCGGCGTCCGACCCGAACACATTTCCTTCATTTCTGGGCAAATTTGGGAACTTATCTCGCCATGTAATGCTTCTTGCAGGCATGCTCCTCTTTTACTCTCATTCTCTCCAACTCGAGTCGGATGCCAAATCAACGCGTGAAGTTTCCACTCGGTTCGGATTCCGATCCGAAGCGTATTGGTGGATTTATTTCTCAAACATTGGGCCTTCAGAGAGGGTCGTGCTACTGGGCTTCCACTCCGGTCCGAACGGGTGAGACAAAATAGGGGGACGAGGAGTCAACACTATTCTCTATATAAACCCATCGCCGCCTTCATTCCTTCCTTCTTCGTTTTCATCGCCGCTCGGACCCAAGCATCGAAAACCTTAAAAACTTTAAAACTCCGAACTCCTTTCTTGTAGATTCCTCAAATCAAGCACATAGGTAGCTTTTTAATCTCGAATAACATCGTAATAAACGTTCTTGATTTCACTTTACGGTCGATTGGAACGGTTTAGACACAGAGCTTCGCTTGAATTCCACGTCGTTACTGATGGATGCGCCGTCACTTCGAGGCGTCGCGAGGCTGGAGAGGGCAAATTTCTGCCCTTAACAATAGCTTTGGCGATGAAACGGACTCGTTCGTGAGAAAGGGGGAGAAGAGGAAGAAGACAAGGAGCGTGGTGATCAACTGGAGTCGGCTCGGGTAGAAGACGAAGGAGCGGAAAGGAAGGAGTATGATAAGGGATCGGTCCGGGTTTCATACTTTAGAAAGACAGGGAGGACAGAAAACGTCAGTTCGGGTCGGGGAAGTGAAGATCGAAGTAAATGGATCGGTTGAGTGGTGCTAGCTCGGTTCGGATCGGGCCATCCGATCCGATCAGATCAGTCCTGCCTCCGAGCCCATTGCTTCCCTTGTCTTGAACTGGCCCTGCTCTAATGAGGCACCCGAACCGACTGTTATCTGTGCCTGCGTCGAGCTAGTCATCATATGCATATCCGAACCGATCCGAACATATTGAACTTGACACATAAAGACCACCCAACTAATTCAACTAACACTTATTCTAGACGAATATGCCTCGCGGACAGTTAGGATAGTGCCTTACGAACATCAACGAGAATCAAGGACAAATCTGACTGTCATTTTCTCTTTAAAGCTTTGTCTTGCATTGCCGTACTTCTGTTTTGTATTTCCCGCATTTGTTGCACACACTTTAGTTCACACACACATACAAAAGGGGACACGGGATAATTCACTCTAATCCGTGCTATTGCTTCTTCAATAGTTTCACGACAATGAGGCCTAGACGCTCTTCTCGTTTAGCTGAGAGGAAAGAAGCTCCAGAAACTTCCAACAAAACCACTCTCGAGGATATATCTTCTTCATCTGACCCAGAATGGGATAGCGAGGGTCCGGATTACGGAGTTGGTCATCGGGAAAATGATGAAATGTCTTCAGAAAATGAAGTTTCCCTGGGCTTTGAGGAGGAAGGAGGGATTGGTGACAACCGAGCACCCGATGAATTTGACTCAGCCATTATATTGGAATCACCTCCAGATTCCGTAGAATCAACAATTGACAATGACCGACTCATGAGAATTTGCTTGAAGTATGGAATTATGAAGAGAGACACTCTAGTGCCCTCACGTTCTGATCGTCCACATAACCCTCCAGAAGGATATATGACGGTCACTCGTCTGATGTGCATGGTTGGCGCTATTCCTCCTTTCTCACCTTTCATCGTCGACTTCTTAAGACAAATGCGGATTGCCCCCATGCAGCTGCATCCCAATTCATACGCCTATCTGCATACCTTATTCATAGCATATCGCGAAATTCTAGGCGTGGAGCTTACATTTGACGATGTTCATTTCTTCTACAACTTCAAACATCGGACTAGAGAAACCCCTTCTTTCTGTTACTTTGAGTCGGTCCCAAAGAGGAAGATAATCTCTACGCCGTTTAGCAGCAAGGCTGGAGATTCCAGACTGGAGTGGTTCTATATAAAGCAACAGTCTGGATGCGCCAGAAGATGGACAAAATCAAGTAAAGCACTGATTTTCTGACCCTGGACTCTATACACTTGAATCATCATCCTGACCTGTTTTCCTTTTTATTTGCAGTCGACAACCCCAAACAGGTATCAGACCAAGCGTTCTTTGATCGAATGCACCGTCTCCTCAATGGCGATCAAAAGTTCCTTACTATTGATGAGGTTCTTAAAGATGAGTACCTTCATTTTCACGGGCTGCTATCCGTTTTCCGTAGCATCGGTCATGGGACGGTCCCTTATGCATATATTCCTCCAGTGGAAACAGTTCCTGAAATAGGAGAAGGCTCGGGAATTCCCGCAGCTTCTCTTCAAACTTCGCCCTCTCCCTCTTCCACTCAAGATGATGAACTGGCTAATCTGGCCAAAAAACATCGTGAAGGATATATTGCCCCCGAGGAAACTACCTCGGTAGACAAATCAAAATCTCCCCAAGGGTCGCCACTTCACGCTTCCGAAGGGGATGTTCCTAGCGCCGACGAGCACATATTTCAGGGTTTGGGGGATCTCCCTTTACCCGAGACTATATACACTTCGGAAGATTTCAGAAAGGATCCTCTAGTCTTCACTTCTTCCGAAGAGACTACCCCTGCTAAGGCCAAAGAGCCTGCCCGCACCAGTCTAGCTTCAGACTCGGGTTGGTTGGGGGGACACATACACCACATAGGATGCACTTTGCACCGTAGCACTAGCATTCATTGCACTTCTTTTTCCATGGATCCGTCGATTCTAAACTTCGTTTAACTTATCGTGCAGGTACAATGTCTCGATCCTCTTACGACATAAGAAAGCTCCGCCGCAGCATGTCTAATCCTCCCCAGGATGCCGAATATAACCGCCGGGATGACCGCGGCAGGGAGGAAAGGAGACCCTATGATCCTTATCGATCTCGATCCTCCCGCTCCCGCTCACCAGTTCGACCGGAACAGGAAAAATACAAAAGCTACCAAGGTCGTAGAGAGGAGGATAGACCACAATCTAGGGATTCCACTTCCTCCTATGAAAAGCGGGGTAGAGAGAAGACACCTCCAAAGGAAACTGGGTCTAAAAGTAAGCAAAAAGTCCCTGCTACTAAGCGACCTCGGACAGACAAGGGTTCTACAGAATCTTCTTCAGGAAGGGACACTGAACTAACCATCCTCGCCCCTCCTCCACCAGATGCGGGAACCGCAGTAAGGCTGGCATATTTAAAGGAGCAATTTCCCGAGCACTACTTCGAGACTCTGACCTTTCTACCTTTCCTTGAACCTATTTCTTCTAATTGGGCAGAGGAGGCCAGAGCTAAGATTGATTTGGTGGAAAAACAATATACCGAAATGTTCAAATATTCCCGCACTCTCTCTAGAATCATTCGTACGCTAATGACAAATGCTGACTCAATGCACAAAACTGCAGAGGAAGATGCTAAGGCCCTAAAAACCTTAGGAAAAAATTTAGAAGATACTCAAGCTCAACTGGCTAGTGCTCAGAAGAACGCTTCTAACTTCAAACAACAGTTTGAGGACATGCAAAAGCGCTACCATGATTTGCTAGAATCCCACACTCAGGAACGTTCCGAGTTGAAGAAGCAAGCTGATGAAGCCAAATCAGAGGCTGCTAAGACACGTCTCGCTTACACTGAGCTTGAGCAAAAGAACGCCGAGTTAGCGAAAAGGAGTGCTGAGTTAGAAAAGAAAAACGCCGACTTGGCTTCAAAATTGTTAGAGGCGGAAAACAGAGCTGCTCTGGCTGAAGGCAATGTGGAGTGCGCTATTAAATCTGCGGAGGAAACCCGCAAGCAATTGTCTGATGCGGAGGCTGAAATTCAAGGTTTCGGCGAGCTAATGATTGAATTCTTCGCGCACATTATTCGTCGTCGAAACATTTCCTGGATCGAGGACTATCCATCCACTTTGGTCCATGTGTGGAATCAAATCGTCGAGTGGGAAAAAGAAGAGCTTAAGGTCGATTCCCTCGATGAAGATAAGTTGATGGAGAAGTACTTGAGAGACGACGAACCGGAGCGCCTAGCTGAAGGTCGCCGTCTAATTGCTGAGGCCATGGAAGAAGAGAGGCGGAAGTCTAAACAGAAAACCATTCCTGAAGCTGGCTCCTCTTCTTCTGCTCCTGTAACTCCTGAAGTGGAAGGGTATGATCCCGAAAACCCGGGAATTCCCCGATCAACTTTACTATCTCCCATTCCTGAAATAACTCCAGAGGTAGTAGTCACCCCCGCTGAGAAGTCTTCAGAAGGTATCCCTGTCCTTTCTCCTCAACTTGTCAAGGCTACTACTACCTTTGGCTACATGATTGAACGTTCAATGAGAAATCCTTTGCTCTCGTCTGAGTTGATAACCGATGTTTCTCATTTTGTAGGCGTTGAATCCTCCGCGAAGACAGATGTAGTTCAAGGAGCTACCACTGGGACACAACCCGCTGATAGGGTCAAAGAAGGGGAAGACAAGGCTGCTTCAACAGACCTGGGGGAAAGAAGTGAGCCAATTGAGGTCACTACTCCCCATGATGAAGAAATGATTGCAGCTTTAAAAGATGACGGAGGAGACGAGGGGCGTGATGAGGAACCGGAGGTTACAATAACCGGGGAGTCAAAGAGCGCCGATGACGTTACCTTGGCAGCCATGAAGGCTGATCAAGACAAGCGTTTGCAATTAAAGGCTGAAGAATTAGACCCTGAGGTTCTCAAGCCCCTCGCAGTGGTGGATGCAGGTTCAAGGTTAGTGGTTAAGCTCTCAACTAGATCTATTACCGAAGAACTTGCTAAAAAATCTTCTCTTGATTCCAGCGCCCCGCCCTCCGGGAAGAAGTCTGCTGGCTCCAGTACTACATCTTCAGGGAAAAAGAAATCAAAGCGGATCTTGACTGAAGCCGAGAAGGAAGCAAAAGATGCGGAAAAAGCTGCCAAAAAATCGAAGGCTCATCCCAAACCCAAATAGTGGGTTCCCCTGTATCTTTTTAGCATCTTTATAAACCAATAAGTGCTGCTACACCAACAGCTTCCGCACTTTCTTTTTCAGTTATTTCCCTGTACAAATTCATTCATTTGTAAGTAAAAATAATTTACTTTCTGCAATGTTTACTTGTTAGCAGCTCTGCGCTTATGTAAAAATGCATATCTATAGTTATGAAACAAAGTTGTGGAGAGGGGAGCTATGTGTATGTGTATATGTCCCCAGTCAGTCTCCACAAGTTATTCAGTGCTTAACCATGCAATCTGAATGCTCCCGATTCTCTAACGGGATAGCATTTCATGTGTCATCAATATCGGTTATTTTTCCTGGCATTTCTTTTATACTCTTTCTCATTCTCTTGAGAATTAGAGTTCGAGTTCAGTTATTTGTTTATTCCCTGGTCGTTCAACGGGAAAAGATTTCTTTCTCGGCGCTCGGTCGGAAACGCCTTTATACTCTCTTTCTCTCTGGAAAGTTAGAGTTCGGAGTTGAACCTCTTTTTCAGCGCTCAGTCGGAGACGCTTTTATACTCTCTCTCTATCTCTGGAGAGTTAGAGTTCAAAATGGAATTTCTTTTTCAGCGCTCAGTCTGAGACGCTTTTATACTCTCTCTCTTTCTCTGGAGAGTTAGAGTTCAGAATGTCGTTTTCTCATTCTTTTATGTCTTATTGCACAAATAATCATTGTGCTTCTCTTTATGCCCAAACTGTTTTAACCTTTTTAGGCTCTAAGTTATCCTGTATTTTATAATCACAACAGAACAACTAACGAATGTAAATGCATAAAAGTAAATAACACGCAATATTTTTATAGTGGTTCAGCTAAGTCATAGCCTACATCCACTTTATAGTCCTTTATTCATATCGTCATATTTTCCAAGGGCAAGTCATGCCTTATTACAGAGTTTACAGGAAGAACAGCAAAAAGTATAGCGTTTCTAATCCAAATATCGCATTAAGTGTTGGGCATTCCATGCTCGAGGGACTTCTTCGCCATCTACGGTCGTTAACTTGAATGTTCCTTTATCAAGTTTCCGTTGGATGACAAAGGGTCCTTCCCATTTTGGGCCGAGGTGAGGAAGAGATGGAAAAACTCTTTTTAGCACCAAATCCCCTGGTTCAAAGGTTCTGAGGCGAACCTTTTTGTCATAATAGCGTGCCATCTGACGCCGATGTCTTGCTGCACGCAAGTCTGCTTCGTCCCTTTTCTCTTCGACCTCATCAAGAGACTCAAGTAGAAGTGCCCGATTCGTCATCGGGTCATAATACGTAACCCTGTGGGAAGGAACTTCCAGTTCAACTGGAATTACTGCTTCTGAGCCAAAGGAGAGAGAGAAAGGGGTATGACCGGTAGCCGTTTTAAACGTTGTTCGATATGCCCACAAAGCTAGGGGCAATTCATCAACCCATTTTGCCTTTGCACGCTCCAACCGTTTCTTGAGGATGGATTTTATGACTTTGTTTACCGCTTCTACTTGCCCATTCGATTGTGGATAGGCGACTGCAGTATATCGCTTGTCTATCTTATATTTCTGGCAAAAATTTCTGAACTCAGAGCTATCAAACTGGGTTCCGTTGTCAGTTATAATTGTCCTTGGGATCCCGAACCGACATATAATATTTCTGACCACAAAACTTATCACTTTTCTTGCTGTGATCTTGGTTAAGTGCTCAGCTTCCACCCATTTCGTGAAATAATCCACGGCTACTATGGCATACTTAGCCCCTCCTTTAGCAATTGGTAAAACTCCAATGATATCGATTCCCCATGTGGCAAATGGCCAGGGACTCACCATCGATTTAAGCTGGGTTGACGGTGCCCTGGGGATTTTGGCGAATCTCTGGCACTTATCGCAGCGTCGTGAATAATCAGCTGCATCCTTGTTGATCGTAGGCCAGAAGTATCCATACCGCAATATTTTCTTTGCTAAAGTTTGACCTCCTGTATGATCTCCACACTCACCTTCGTGCACTTCTCTCAGTACACGTTTGATGTCGTCGTGTGCGATACATCGTAACAGGGGCATAGAAAATCCTTGTCTATAGAGGGTATCGTCTTGCATAACATATCTGGCAGCTTTGCGAACTACAGCTCTTTTCTCACTTTTCTTCGATGGGAGTGTCCCATCCTTAAGAAATCTCTTGATTGGAGTCATCCATGACTCCTTCTCTGGTTCCGCTTCAAGAACGAATTCAACTTCCATTGACTCAAAGCTTGGCGATTCCAATGTTTCGATTGGAATTATCTCAGTCCCTTCTGGATTGTCAGAACTAGCCAGTTTTGCCAGTCTATCCGCTTTCTGGTTTTCAATTCTAGGAATATGTGTTATGTTGTACCGTTCTAAGCTACTTAATAGCTCTTTCACTTTCTTGAGGTAAGCGACAAGTCGAGGTCCTCGAGCCGCAAACTCCTCTCGCACTTGACAAACAACAATCTTAGAGTCACAAAATATGTCCATCACTTTTACTCCGAGGTCTCTAGCGAGTTTCAGCCCGGCAATCAGGGCTTCATACTCAGAGTCATTGTTTGTTGCCGAAAATTCTAATCGCAGGGCGTAATGTAACGACCGTCCCTCCGGGGTGACTAAGACAATTCCAGCTCCGGATCTTCGGTCATTTTTAGCTCCATCTGTATATAGTTTCCACGAATTCATCTCTAGCTTATCCTCAGATTTAACCACTCGATCATTGATTATTTCTTCCTCTGGAATGGTGAACTCCGCAATAAAGTCTGCTAGAGCTTGCCCCCTGATTGACTTTCGTGGTTGAAAATTCAAATCAAACTGGCTCAGTTCTATGTTCCATTTAATCAACCTTCCCGACGCTTCGGGTCTCTGCAACATCTGTCTTAACGGCTGATCGGTATATATGGTTATTGGATGGGCTTGGAAGTAGTGACGAAGTTTTCGGGATGCAATCAGGAGGCTGTAAGCAAGCTTCTCGATCTTAGGGTAGTTGCGCTCCGCCGCTGCCAATTTCTTACTCACATAGTATACTGGCCTTTGTACTTTGTCTTCTTCTCGAACCAGAGCTGTGCTGACAGCGTGGGCCGAGACTGCTAGATAAACAAATAGTTCTTCGTGATCTACGGGCTTTGACAAGATTGGCGGTTTCTCTAACAGCTCCAACAGATTTTGGAAAGCCTCGACACAATCGTGAGTCCACTGGAAGTTCTTCTTTCCCCTTTTTATCAAATCAAAAAAGGGAACACATTTATCGGTGGCTTTAGAGATGAACCTACTCAACGCCGCTACCTTTCCTGCCAGACTTTGGACGTCTTTAATTCTTCTTGGTTCCTCGATATTCCTAATCGCCGCTATCTGGCTTGGGTTGATCTCAATTCCTCGGGAACTCACAATGAAGCCAAGGAACTTTCCCGACGCCACTCCAAATGAACATTTTAAAGGATTTAATTTCATACGGTATTTTCGCAAGATACCAAACATTTCCGCTAAGTCTTGCGTATGATTGGAAGACTGCTTTGATTTAACAAGCATATCGTCCACATAAACTTCCATAGTTTTTCCTATTTGATCATAAAACATCCTATTTACCAACCGCTGATAAGTAGCTCCAGCGTTTTTTAATCCGAACGGCATTACAACATAACAATATAATCCCAAATTCGTAATGAAACTTGTATGCTCTTGGTCTGGCACATGCATAGGAATTTGATTGTATCCAGAGTACGCATCCATGAAAGAGAGAAGTTCATGACCTGCTGTCGAATCTACAAGCTGGTCAATCCTAGGAAGTGGGAAACTATCCTTTGGGCAAGCCTTATTTAAATCTGAAAAGTCAATACAAGTTCGCCACTTTCCGTTTGGCTTCTTTACCAAGACAGGATTCGATATCCAGTCGGGATAAGTCGAATCTCGAATAAATCCATTTTGCTTCAATTTCTCTACTTCCTCTTTAAGGGCAGCCGACCTCTCTGGGCCCAGCGTGCGTCTCTTTTGCTTTACAGGCGGATGCTTCGGATTTACATTCAATTTGTGACTGATAATGGAAGGTGATATCCCACACATGTCAGCATGGGTCCAGGCGAACACATCTAAGTTTGCCTTTAAGAAGCCCGTCAGCTCTTCAGCACGGCGTGGATCCAATTGGGAACCGATCTTCAAAACTTTCGTCGGATCAGCTTTATCAACAGGAATTTCCACTGTCGTTTCATTAGGAGTTGCATTCCTAGTCTCTGGTTCCTCGTCTTTTCTAGGATCCAGGTCCTCAGGCGTTCCTTTGGGCAACTCCCTTGGGTTCAATCTCTCTAATTGCTATGCCGAGTCCCCCTGTGAGGGAGATGAGGCATTCTTACATTCGGCATTAACTCCTTTCATCAACATCTTCAGTTCGGCCACATAGCAGGCCCGTCCAGAAACCTGATCCCCTCTTATTACTCCAGTCCCGGCTTCGGTTGGGAACTTTAGTAACAAGCACCATGGGGCGATACAAATTCTAAACTCAGCGAGGGCAGGCCTCCCTAAAAATGCGTTATATGGCGAATCTATGTCCAGTACTACAAACTGAAGCATTCGCACTCTTCTACGTTCTCCTTGCCCTAGGGTCACAGGCAACTCTATATATCCCATAGGAGCTGTCGTCGCTCCGTTGAAACCTCTAATCCATCCTTCACAAGGTTTCAGATCTTCAGGCTCAAGCTTCATCTGATCAAATGACTTCTTGAACAAAATATTAACGGAACTTCCGTTGTCTACTAGTACCTTATGGACCAAAGCCGGCCCAATAGTGGTAGTAATAACCAACGGATCATTGGTGGGAGATTGTATTCCCGTGTTGTCTCGGCTGCGAAACACCACGTCATCGAACATGGTTTTTTGTTGTTTTATAGGGGTGACATCTTCCAAATCGTCACCTTCATTCACATCTAGATGCTTAGCAGCATTCACATATTGGTCCATTGACCTGAAACTTCGGATCGCCGGGTGTGGTCCACCTACTATGGAGTTGATGACAATCCCTTTACCTTTCTGCTGCGCGGTAGGCTTAGGAGCAGGTAGGATCTGTTTTGGAGCCTGCTCTCCTTGCCCCCTGTCCCTCGGGGCAACCTTGTACTCATCCAACTTTCCTTCACGCAGCAACTTTTCAATTACATCCCTCAAATGCCGACACTCATTGGTCGAATGTCCATGTGTTCCGTGAAACAAGCAAAATTTCCCTGTCGCCATTTCTTTCTCGGTCGAATCACGAGGTGGCGGTCTTTTGTATTGCAACACATTGTACGTATCCAGGTAAATATTTTCCAGGGTGTCATTCAATGGTGTATAGTCCTCGTAATTCTGGAATCGGGGCCTTTTGTTAGGGTCGCTTCCCCTATTCCTGTTTCTCCTGTTACCGTTCGAATTACGGTTGTTGTTGTTTCCCCTATTTCCAGTATTGCCGTTTCCACCCTTATTTCCTACATTTACTTCAACCTTGCCGGAACTTTCCCCAGACTGCTTCACGGCAATATTACTCTGCACATTCTCCTTCGAAGCTGTCTCAGACTTTCTTTTCCGGTTTGCCCGGGCCTCCTCTCGTCTTAGATAAATATCGGCTTTTTCGTAGAATATCGCCCTTGTGGAGGGTGTCTTCCCAGAAAGGTAGTCTCCAAACTCAGATTCAGGATCGACTCCTTCCTTCAATGCCATCAGAATAGTGGGCTCATGCGGGTCACTGACCTCAGTTACAGCTTGGTTAAAACGATCTAAATATGCCCTTAAAGACTCTCCTGGTGCCTGTTTGATCCTCGACAATTCAATAACACTCTTGGACTTGCGGGCATGTAGTCGAAACTGGTTCATGAAACGCTCACTTAGTTCTTTGTAATTAGAAATTGAACGAGGAGGAAGCCGGGTAAACCAGAACAATGCCACATCTTCCAGGTAGATTGGGAATGCTTTGCACTTTACTTCATCAGGGGCAGCAGCGGCGTTCATAAGCCACGAATACCGCATCAAATGCTGTCCCGGATCAGTTCTTCCGTTATACTTGTCCATCTGTGGCAAGTTAAAGCGTCGGGGAAACTGGAAGTCTAGGATATCGTCAGTGAACGGGGTATGGCTTCGCTCGATGCCATAGTCTTCATTTGTATAATTCCGGCTCTCAGACATAATTTGGCGAACCATTGCCTGTACATCGGCACTAGTTAGGGGCTGCTCAGGTTCCCTGGCCCTAGTGTCGATGTTCCTTCGGGGCTCTTGCTCTGGAGATGCCCTTCTTCTTCGAGCTGCCTCTACTCGATTCCTTTCCCTGTGTTCCCGGTCGATCTCGGGAAGAGGGGATTGAAGTCTTTGCCCCCGAGTAGGGCTATCGTTTCCTAATGCTCGTGCGATATCCTCACGAGATCCCAAAGATCCAAACGTTAGCTGCTCCACGTTCTGAGGTCGTTCGAGTGGCCTTCGCTCACGGGGCCTCTCTTCCTCGGAGGATGAAGATTGATCTACGGGGGTGTGACGAACCGGTGATGGAGTTCTCTGCCGGCGGAGCTCATTGATTTCCCGACTCATGAGCCTCATATTTTCCTGCATCATGAGATTAGTGCGCTCATGAACTCTCATAGCTTCCCTCGTGCTCTCAAGCATATCAAGCAAGCGCGAGAAATCTCCTTGTGTGATGGGAGCAGCTGGATTAACCTGGTCTCCAACCCTGGCAGCTGGAATCGGAGCATTCGCGGGGACTCGAGTAGATGTTCCAGCTTCACCAAGCATCGGGTCGGATCGGAGGTAGGGAGTCGGGTCGGATCGGAGCTGGGGTGCCTGGTCGGATCGGTGTGCAGCGAGCAAGTCGGGCCGGTTCAGACTGGGGGAGTGCACCGCTTCGGAATCTCCTACCCGGATCGGATCGGAGCTCTCCCCTTCCCTTCGGTTCGGATTTCCTGCATTGATTCTCCCTGCTGCTGAACTCTGCCCCCGAGACCTTGTTACAACAGCATGTTGCTGATCTTCGCCAGCTCCATTTCCTTGAACAGACTGAACTTCTTTGCCTTTTCCTTTGGCCATGAGTCTTCAACAATTACTTCAACGAATGCAAGAAAGCGGAGAAACTTAAGGATTCACTTCTTTGAACTCAACGGTCCAAAAAGTAGAAAGAGATCCCGGAAAATAAAGGATTTAGATGAGGATTCTCAGTGAAAGCACCAAAATGTTAGACCCAAATGTGGTTCTAACACCCAAATTGATTAAAAACAAGATAAAATAAAACAGAAATAAACAAGAACACGCAAGATTTATAGTGGTTCGGCGAAGAAATGCCTACGTCCACTTAGTTTTTACTATATTCAGTAATTCAGTTACAAATACAATGTAAGAGTCGCTCACAACTCACTTTTGTTCACTCAAATGATTAAAACAAGAAATGAAAGATGGTTTGGATTTTCCGGGAGTAAAGGAATTCGGATGATTGAGGTACTTGGATTCTCAAAAGTGCTGAAAAAGATCCTTCTCTTTGTCTCTAAATGGGGTATTTATAGGTGTGAATTTGCCTGAGATTCAATCCGGGTCGGAACACGTGTCATCCATCGCTCTTTCTTCGGGTTCGGATGGGCTATCAGGTGGACAACGCATCCATGAGATGGACGTTAGAGGTAGGAATTAGTCATATCCGGTCCGGTTCTCCAGGCGACTTCGTAGGAGATTTTCCTGAATCAAGGATGCGGGTCGGAGACGTGCAGGTTGGGGGTCGGATCGGAGTACCCGATCCGAACCGGAGTGGCTCGGACGTCTCTCCTTCACTAACCATACTCCGCTCCGCTGCAGTCGTCGTGGCAAGCAAAAGGCTTTCCAATCCATTTGAGATTCATCGGCCTTCCGATCCGATCAGGCATGCTTTGCCAATCTATTTGAGATTCATCGGCCTTCCGATCCGATCAGGCATGCTTTGCCAATCTATCCAGTAGGAGCTCCCCGATCCGAACAGGGGACTCTTCCCGACCCGAACCGAGGATTTGCTCTGACCCGATCCGAACAGCTGCTGCTATCTATTCTAGATTGTGGAGTCTCCTTCCGATCCGAACCGAAGTCTTATAACTTGAAATACTCTTCAATGGTTGGTTTCTTGACTTTGTGTGGCCTAGTTCACAAAGTAGGCTAACATTGATTGTTCTAGATTTTCATCCCATTGAGTTATCAAGAGACTATAATATTTTTGTATTATAGAAATTTATATTCATTTTACTTTGGTGCCTCGGTTTCTTCTTAAAATCTAAAATTTTGCCAATTTATGCGTGTCACTATTTGCAGTAGTCAAAACTAACATTAACTTAGTATAGTATATAACTTTGTAATAAATAGTTGCCTTTTATTTCTGGAAATTGAATGTTTTTCGTTATTGCAGGGCATAGTAAACTATTTAGTATACAGAAAAATTAGTTAACTAAGAAAAGTTTTGCATCTTTCCATGACAGCGAGCAAGTTTCTGGAATTGAGTTATTAATTTAACTGGAATTAAGCTAAGTGGCAGAGAGTTGGACATTGATTTCATTTTATGAATATAACAAGCATGTGGGTGGCGTAGTGCTAACATGGTACGATTGCGTCTTAACAGTTGTACGTGGATTTCCCTAAAAGTTTCCATTCGAATTCTTCTTGAACCCTTCGGCATATGGACATATTTAAAGGTGCACATGCATTTATATCTTTTGCACATGATATTTACGCTAGCTGATACGGTGTATATTTAGCATACTGTCATGGGAATGCTGAACTGTGATTTGATTTATTTCTTATACATTAATTGATTGTTGGATCATTAAGGCGCGTTGAATTGATGCATTCAAAATATTAATGGCCTATTAGTTAATTCATTCCAAAAAAAAGCATTTTTATAATGGAAAAGGGATTATGAAAAGTATTAAATATGTTCTGTCAATTAAAAAGAAAATTGAAAATATACAAATATATGATGACCAATTTATAAATATGTTTAGACTATGCATGATAGTTTAAGATTTGCATGGTAATGTACAAATATTATAATGTGGAAAAAATCTACAAATAGGTAGCCTTATATAATTTGAATGCATGACTGCATGGACAAATATACAAATATTATAGTGCATACATGTGTATGAGGCGTGAATGTATGGAAAAGAAAGGACCTTAACTCTTTAATATATTAAGCACAATGTGAACCCGTGCCATTGGCATGGGTTACATATTATATATATACATTACAAAATATTTGCGGTAAACCAGTCCACGCGCGAAGCATGTGCCATTACGCTCGCATAGAATACATTAGGATTGGAATATAAGTAGTTTATCATTTTCATATTAGAAATTGCGAGGACGCAATTTTGTTAAGGGGTGAGGTCTGTAACAACCTAGTTTTCTCCATCAAAATTTGTGTGTTTAATTGAAGTAAAAGTGTGAAATTTGAATGTTGACGGTTTTGCTAACTAATAGACTAAATAAAATAAAACTGTTTGCGATAATAAATGATTTTATTACATATATATATATACATACAAAGGAAATAAATGTAAATATAATTATATTGAATATTGGATTATTAATAAATAAAATATTAAGCGTTGGGCTAAATAAAGTTGTCTACTAGCAACAAAATAAATTATCAAACATGATGCGAATCATATTGTAATAGATATGAAATAGTTTTTGAATTATTAAACAATTTTATATAATTAAAAAAAATAACAGAAGAGATATTTTATTGAACGTTGAATTAATAAATGAATGCGTCAGATTGATTAAATTATCAATTGACAGGATTGTAAATTGTAAAAGAGGATGTGAATAAACTTATACTATATTAAAAATCCACTTGAGAACTAAAACATATAATCAGACACTTGAGAAATCAATTAAAACTAAATTAAAGTAAAATGGGATCGAACCAATTTTATCCCAAAGCCTACAACATGTTATTCATTTCGCGGTTTGTCTGGAAACATCCTTGCCGACCGAACTTCAGATAAGAAAAGGGAAATCCATTTTCTCGCACCACATTCCTGGATCCCTAAATTCACGTCAGGAAAAAAAAGAATCGCGAATTGAAAAAAAAGAAGAAGAAAAGATGGGGAGGGGGACCGATTCACTATTCAAACAAACTAGGGAGGAGATGACATTGCAGGAAGGCCTCGCAATCTCAGGCGTCGATCCTTCCAAGGCGTGATTTTGGTTGTGACTACTCCCAGGCATACGAGCGCGAGGTAGTGATGATGGCCGGCATGTGTTATCTCACTAGTAGCTGAGTTGTGTGAAGGTTGTTGTTGCGTGTGAAGACGATGGAGAGCGGCGATAATAGCTAGAGCCGTTGATTTGGGTTTTCAATGCGTTGTTCGGTGAGTTTCTTCCCCATTCACATCTATGTTTTCTTCCATAATAGTTATTTATATTTTGATGTTATCAATCGTATTGGATTGAATTCTTTGCATGACTGGATTGGTTTGAATTGCTTGGACGACTGAGTGGTTGAATTTATATTGTTATCAATGATTGAATTGGTTGTTGGATTCTATTGGTATTTGATGTTGGGATTTTGACTGGAATGAATGGCAGAATTGTGTGATATTAAATTTTTTGGATGCTATTACATCTTTCACCGTTGGTACGTTGGATTTGTTGGATGTTGAAAATACAAAACAGGCGCTGTCCATTTTAAAACATTTGTTATGTACCCAAACCAAACTTCACTTTTGAAAGTTACTATTCATTTCTAAACTAAAAATTGAACATGCTTTAATCACTTGAAAACTATTTCAAATCAATTTCTTTCCTTTACAAATGTTTATCTTAATAACTTAAACTTCGTTTCTATCAAAAGTAGGATATCAAAATTGAAATTTTATTTTTCACTTATTAGTTAATTAATAAAATAACTAAATAATCTTTACTAAATAAAGACTTAACTGTCAACCCAATAATCCAACTATTTGGGCATAATTCATTAAGGTGTCATATAACAATCATTATAACATCCAACATCAACCAAACAAGGTGCTATTAACTAGCAAGGTAATATTCATTAACCCATTACTATTCAAAATAATATTCAATCAACCCATTTAGTTTATAGCCACAACCAACATCCAATTTCCACATAGCTATCATCATAGGGTGTCATCAAATTAATTGTCATATGTTTGTCACTTAAAAATCAGATTTTTTTTAATTCGCTACTGATTATCAAATCCAAACGTGATTCAATATTTATATACACTACTTAACCATTTAAGTACGTAGTTTCTCACCGAGTTATCAACTCCTTCTAAACTTTGAATGTAAGACTCCTCTGCTATTCCTATAAAATCTGGCAACCTTCCAACGTCATCATGCGATATCAATTTTTCCGCGGACAAGGCTTCGACACATACTAGTTTTATTGTTTACAGTTGAATATTTGTGGGTATGTTTTGGTTTTGGAGACAAGAGGCTAGATCTGGTCAAGGGCGCTGCGGACTAGGGTGTAGGGCCCACGATTAGTCTGTTTTTGGGTGGAGGGTTGTAAAGGTGTGAATTTTTTAGTGGTTTAGAGGTAGTTTAGGGGTGACGGGGTCCACGACAAGGGAGAGAAGGTGGGGGCGCTGTCGTGGCAGGCCAATGGAAGATGCGGATGGCTAAGGTGGCGGGGTGGATGACACGGCTATGAGGAAGGGGGAGAGAAAGAGGAGAAGGGGGAAGAAAGGAGAAGAGTAAGAAAAGAGAAATGAAATGGAGGAAGAGTGAAGGGGAAGGGGTATATTTGTAGGCAAAACCAGAGGGTTGGGTGAAAATTGCCGCCTAGGTGTCATCACATGAGAGGTAAGCTTCATGGTGAAGCAAGAACTTAACAACAAGTTTCCCTTTTATGGTTTATGAATTTCTACTTTTCTTATTTTAAGTGCAAAGACACCATCATTACTTAGGCATCATTAGGGGGGAGTACATAGAAAAAAGTATGAGTATATGGGAGGAGGCATAAAGGAGTGATTTAAGGAGGCTTGTCCCCTGATAAATATCGGCTTGTTTAATTAAACGACCTTTTAGGTTTTCAAGTCGTACGATCAAACTGTAAGTCTGATTGATACGAAATTTGGAATCCTACTATATTTTATCGATATGTATCCAACGAAACTAATCTTATCGAATTCGGAGAGCGTTTGAAAAATGGCACATTCTAAGCTTTTGTTAAAGTGAAAATTAGTGTCACATCCCTATTTTCAAGTTTGGTATAAACAACCTCCCCTCCTAAGTATTTATTGAAAGTGGGTCCTTATTTTTGTTCAGAATTTAGGCGCTGCAATATAAAAAAAATTAAAAAATTGCAAATATTCACAGAAGCATGTTGAAAAAAATTGAACAAAGTATGTAGTTATAAGAATTAACTGTATATTGTATGCAGTTATTCATCTTGAGTTTACATTGAAAATCTGTGTGAATAACTGCATATAGATATGCAGTTATTGCATACTCCTGCTGATATGTATGCATATTAAGTTGAATAATTTTGCGTGGATTGCGAATAACTATTGAAATGTATGCAGTTATATTGTATATAACTACTAATATGTATGCAGAATGTCAAAATGGATGAAGGATTATGAATATGTGCTGACATGTAAGCAACAATTCTTAAAAATGGTGTATAGTTGAAAAAACAGGCAAGGATTGAATTATTATATCAAACGATGCATTTATTGTAGTAAAACTACATACATTTCTGCAGTAATACTACAGTTTGATGCATAACTGCAACTGTTGCTGAAATGTATGCAACTATTGCAAATAACTTCATCGTTTGATGCAGTATACTGATGATTCACTATTTTTGGTTTTTGATGCGTTTTTTTGCAGTTTTGTTGTATAAATTTGATGACGATTAGTTGTTGTATTTAATTATGAATTTATGTGACTTTTTATGTAATTTTTTTATGATTTTTCAAAAAAGGGACCTTATTTATAAAAAAATTAAGGGAGGGATATGAGCTGAATTTCCAAACTTTCTAGGGATGCGACAAACTTACCCTTTATTAAATCTCAATAGATTTTCTGATACGCATTTATATGGAGCACGCACACATACTAACTCTGATTAATATGAAATTTGGAGTCTCACAATAATTTAACGTCCGTGATCCGATGGATGTGGTTTCATCCAAATCCAAGATCATTTTGCAAATTGTCTATTTTTCAAGCTATT
The DNA here is from genome assembly GCA_030737875.1 of Allium sativum. Taxonomy (NCBI): domain Eukaryota; kingdom Viridiplantae; phylum Streptophyta; class Magnoliopsida; order Asparagales; family Amaryllidaceae; genus Allium; species Allium sativum. The sequence goes on along the minus strand of CM060923.1, from coordinate 471,235,821 downwards.
AAAATAATATTGAATTATCAATTTCAATATATTTTACCTTTACTTAAAATTTTAAATTGGCTAATATTTCAGGTAATTACAATAGAGAGAATATAACAAACCAAAAATTTAATATAACAAATTAATTAAAAGATTAATAAAGTAAGTATCAGTAAGAAAAATATTGGGAAATGGGCAACGATGGTTGCGCCAACGAGTCAGTTATGAAATTCTGGCTTAAATAGTCCTTTGGTTCATTAAAATTGGAATTAAAACAAAGAAAAATACAAAAAAAGTTTGGAATTCGAAAATTAAAATATGGCAACGTTCAAATGAAACAGAATTAATAATCAACGCGAATCACCTAAGTTAGGTTGACCTAGCTCTTAGCTGTTTCGACTAGGAGGTCGACTGAGAACCCAAGTGGGTCGACCCAACCTGGGCAGGGTGCACATCCTGCGCACACGGTATCGATCTATTTACGTTGGCTGTTGGGTGCGTTCTTCTGGAGAGTTTTGAGATCTGATGGCCTAAAATCTTAACTCAAAATCTAATGCATCTCAACGCACTAGCTTTTTGTAAAAAGGCTTCAAAACCTAATCTAAACTTTACTACTCCATTTCTCTGCCTCTCACTTAAATAACCCACTTCTTAGATAAAATTCTAATGGTGAATTGAGGCTTAGTTCTGCATATATTTTTGGAGGAAATTCATAGATACAGACTATCTATTGGGGCTTGAATTGGATTACATAGAATTGGTGAGTATATTTCAGTAATTACAAGATTCAGTACAAATTGACATATCTTCTTGACAATATAATTAGTTGTAGGTTCCTTCTGTTTTCTACTCTCTTTTCTGTCTGTAATCTATGTAAATTTGAATCTACTTCTATCTTCCTTCAGTTAATTTTTCTGTAAATTTGTTACTGTAGTGTTATTCAGTTGTACATACCACTTGCTTTTCGTATGTAATTTTATTACAGTTCTGTATCAGCCCTATTTTATTTCAGATCTACTCTTATTTATCTGAGACTAGGCCATGCGAGAGCCTGAGCCCATGTTACTTTTTAATTTTGACATTGAGTTTAGGCGCTCTTGAGCCTAAACCTTTATTTCTTTTTTGTTTATGCCCAAATTGGGTTAAAACATGGAATTTGACAATAGTAGTGCAATTAGAGAATAATAAGAAATATGTATATAAAGATAAATTGGGCTTAATTGAAACTGTGCGATAAAAGACAAATTTAATTGTAATTTTGATAACTGAATAAATGACATTTGGATAGATGCAAATAACGGGGGTTGGGTTGTACAATTAAAATAAACAAAGGAGGTGTTTATAGAAAACCTATAAATTAAAGTTTACATGCAACCAATAAAACATAGAAGAGTTACATAAGGGAAGATAAGCCTATTAATAAACTAAAGATTGGCATTAAGTTTAATTAAATAAATTAATAAGTAGGTGCAGTTGGAGTCCGTTCCAGCAATGATAGCAGATTAGGGAAAATAAGAGCCTCGTAGTATTGGTATGTTCCAATAGTGAGAATAGACTGGTTTGGGAAAATAAGAGACCAATTAAAATAGTTATTTTTTTAGTGACCTAGCGTTTATTGACGATACTATTGAGGTCTACGATAGCTAGGCAATCAAGAATAATTCCATGGGGGCTTTGGTGCTAGTAAATAAAATTGGGGACTAAGTCTTGGGCCGACTAATGTCGAATTGCATATTTTTGGTTGGGGATCTATATCAGTTAGTATTCCTTTTTATCACACTACACTGAGGTCTCACGAGGAGGTGAATGCACATTGATACTTACGGGGTAGTAAGAGGTCCAAAAGTGGTGGGTACGAGAGCATTCCGACGGGGCGGTGAGCGTGCGTTGCACTGATTAGAGAAGATAAGACGTTGTGATGCCAGTGATATTCGCTAAATTCTTAGAGTCGATGGGTCGGGTTTGATAAACCGGGGCCATGGTCGGCATAGATTATCACGACTGTGGTTTGGGAGCCGATCGATGGGTAGAATTGGGTTATATCCTAATTTATGAATTGTAGCAATTGGTGCAGAAATCAAATGACTTGACAATCGACTATCTTATAGAAGTATATTCTTGATCTTAATTACTATGTTGAGCTTCAATTTATTATCATGTCTAGATTTCCTCTTTTATCACTCATGCTAGTAATTACTAAACTCATCAGACTTTATGTCGGACTAGTCTTTCTGTTTCCTTCCTTCCCTCCCAAAGGTTTTCACGGTGGAGAATCTAGTGCTTGAGAGAGCTTTGACCCAACTCAGTCCTTTGGAGATTATCATCTATCAGGTTCTTTGTGCTTACATGTACCTTTCCATGTTTTATTCATTTTTTTTACTAGATGATAAGGAGGATACCTTTTATTTTGGTACTCTGATTTGTTGTTGTTTATGAGAAAACTATGGTATGACTTAGGATGTAATGACACTTCTTATTTTGTTTTAAATGAAAATTTTAAATTTCGCTATCTTTATTTATGTTGTCTTGTGAATTTTAGTCTCTATGATGTTATTTTATACCTAATTACCTATACGCTTTTCTTAATGAAATCATTATATGGGTCTCGTTAAAAGATGTGTAGTGTAAAAGGTTGGTATACATATGTGTACAAACACATAGGGTGAGCTTGTGACGAACTATAACGAGGTATTTGAGTGTGGCACATTAGTGAACTGAAAATGTGTTTTTTGCTGTGAACGGGGTATTTGAGCATGGTATTTGTATGTGAATTTATTTGTTTTAAATTAATTAAATAAGAATTGCACAAAAGTAAACGATTAAATTTCACTAAATGAACGGAAATACAAACATAAATACAACTAGTACACTGAAAATAAAATGATATAAAAAACTACAATAGCGACGATGCTCCAATCTCCTCTCTCCTCAACTTCGCTAAAATAAACCCCCGTACATCATTGTTCTCAAGGTCGTCGACAATCTCCAGATTCCGCAGATCATTGAGGAAATTCACCATAATTTCCCATCGCTCGACATCTGACGCTGCTCGAACAATATTGTAGCAACGTGTAGCAACATCCGACATGTGGGGGGCCACAAAAGAGCGGCTCAAATTGACACGCTCGGTGTGTCTGTGCCTAGAAGGCTGACCAAAAGGCGGGTTTCCAATAGTCATCCAATCGTAATAGTAACTGACGTCGACAGCGGTGAAGAAAGCAGCTGGTACAGGTAGAGGTGTAGTAGCAGTAGGAGGTGCAGTAGAAGAGATCAGATATAAGCAAGCAGGCGTACCCAAACAACCGCCAAAAAGTATGTCCTGTTCTCAAAACTTCATCAGCGCATTTCTTCTGAATCGCTTATATGGTCTGCCTGCGTCGCTAACCCACACTCGTCATGACCGTCCAACGTATCGTGCACTAGATCCCATTCTCCACCTGGTGTTCGAAGCAGTCTGTAAAGACTCACGAAACGATCGTTTTAGATTATCCCACTTGTTTTTAATCTGGTTTTTTGTATAACACGGATTAAAACGATCATTTAAAGCCACCGTGACCATTCCAAAAAAACTGATAGCGCCACCTGTTCGCTCTGCCAAAAACTCAATGCACGCATCAATGAAAAGCAGTCTATCGTTCATTTGTTCAATTAGCAAAAGGCTGAGAAGTAGCAGAGCCGAATCTGAATACATACTGCAAAATAGAAAAAATTAGAAATTACAAAAAATATAATTAAGAAAATTAAACACAACGGTATACAAAAAAACATGTTTTGCAGCTTCGTTCGTTACGAAAAAATTAAAAAGTAGAAGGGAGAGGAGGGGTTTGCTGGTTGGAGATGGAGGAAATGAGGTGGGGGCTGATTTATACAGTGTGAAAGGGAACGTTGGAAGTGAACCGTTGGCGTCCGACACATCGGACACGTCGGACGCCAACGGTTCATTTTCCAACGTTCATGAATTGTTGCTTTCGAACGTTTGAAATGGTACCATGTGTAGGAAGCATCGCAAACATGGCATCATTTCATTGTGAAGAGTATCATAGATAACCAAACAAATTTATACATCCTCATTGAAATATATAAATGAATATCCTAGCAAATTTGATAAATATATGTTTATACAGTCGTACTCAATAATTACCTTGTTTTAAACAAAAAACCAGTGGTTGCACAATTTGAACTCATAAGAGTTGACTTAATTTAAACTATAAAAATTATAAAACAACCTGTTAAGTTAGTTCTGCAATTTTCCAACACAAGTCTACAACCAAATGATTTAATAAACAGAGAAACAAAAGGGTAGACTATTACTAGGTTACAGTCTCAGCGCAGTCAGATTAACAAAAACAATCGTGGAAGAAAACTTGAAAAGATAAGCTTGAATAATTAAAAACTGAGCACCAATTCCCTACTACTCTATATATATTCCAGAATAACCATTAGTGTGGGAAAACGACATCACAGATATACCCAGTTATACAAACAGAGAGCAATATCATTTTCTCCTACTGGACACAGCAGAAACATTGCATCATTGTTCAAAATACAACATTAAAAGTGTAATAAATGTAAGATTAAAAAGTTGTGATTTGCATTCAGCAGTGGGTTGAAATCTCCACATTTTTCTCATAAGAGGGGAAAAATATTTGAAACAAACTTATCTTCCTGCATCAATGCTTACTAAGAGTGTGGAACTTTCAAAGGTCTAAATCAAGATTTGTAGTTGCTAAATTGATTGTGAGAAAGATAATACGTAGAAATTGAAAATTGTAAAGATTGCGAATGATGTTATTGATTATTATTTACTATGTACAAACGCATCTATGTATAGATGTAAGTACAATGATTATAATTATCTGGGCATAACGAGCCCATTTACATTTTTTAAGCCCAAAAGACAAAAGGTTATAATATAACCTTGTACATTTGTTAAGCCCAAAAGACAAAAGGTTATAATATAACCTTGTACAAATAACATAACATAGCTGACACTTCATTTTCTAAAACCCCCCCTCAAATCTATGGTTAGGGTTGTGAACTTTGGATTTTCTTTTGAAGAGAAAATTTCCGTGAATTTGAAGTTCGATCGGCTTTGTCTTGTAAACACGAAGCAAACTTGGACTGATTTGGCTTCGATTTCTCATCGAGGTTACTGAAGTTATGTGAATCGTTCAAGTTGTGGTTTTGATGGCTGGAATTACAGCTTTGACCCTTGATTGATGCACTGGATGATTGGAGACGCGAACTGGTTGATGAATCATGAGCATATTACCTTTGGATCTTCAGCTCGTCATGCAATCTGGTGTAATTCTTTGCTGACAGTTCCTTCATGAGGATATCAGCCTTCTGATGGTAAGAGGGTATGTAGTTGATTTGAATTTTTCCATCTTTTACTTGCTCTCTTACGAAATAATTGTCTATCTCTATATGTTTAGTTCATGCATGTTGTATAGGGTTAGCAGACATATAGACTGAGCTTTGATAGTTACACCGGATGGTTGCTTTAGGATTATGCAGAAGTTTTAGCTCTCTTAGCATAGACTGTAACCATATTATTTCTGTTGTTGCACTGGCAATGCTTCTATATTCTGCTTCAGCACTTGAATTTGACACAATAGTTTGTTTCTTCGAGCTCCATGAGATTAAGTTTTGCCCCCACATAGATGCAGTATCCAGTGACATATTTTCTGTCATCTGGGTCTGCAACTCCATCTGAATCAGTGTAGCCAGTGATGCTTAGCTCGTTTCCCCCTTTGAATCTTAGTCCAAAGTAAGTTATGCCTTTTAGGTATCTTAGTATCCTCTTAACCGCTTTCCAATGCTCCTCTTTAAGTTCCTGCAGAAATTGTGAAACTTTGTTAATATTGAATGAGATGTCAGGTCGTGTTATAGTTGCGTATTGTAATGCACCCACAATACTCCTGTATTATTTGATATTATTCATGGCTTATCCCCTGTTTTTAGAGTATTGCTGACTTGAAATCATGGGGGTTGGTTGAGCTTTTGTCTCACTCATGTTGGTCTTTAACAGTAGTTTTGTTATATATTTCTTTTGACACATAGAAATTTCATTTTGAGATTTTCTTTGCACCTCTGTTCCCAGAAAGTATGAAACTTCTCCAAGATCCTTGATGGAGAATTCCTTGTTTAAATATTATGTTAGCTCCTTTATTTTAGTGCTATCATTTCCTATCACAATGAGATCATCAACGTATATTAAAATGTAGATGATAGTACAATCATTTATTCTAATGAATAATGAATTATCATATTTTGCATATTGATATCCCATAGATGTTAGAGCAGATCTTAATCGATCGAATCAAACTCTCGTTGACTTCTTTAAACCATATATTGCTTTCTGCAAGTTGCAAACTTGACATATTTCTTTCACATACCCCTGTGGTTGCATCATATAAATTTCTTCTTGTAAGACTCCGTTTAAAAATGCATTATTCACATCAAGATGTATTATGTTCCATTGATTGTTTAAAGCAATGTTAAATATTAGTCTTATGGTGGCAGGTTTGACTACTGGTGAGAAGGTCTCATTGTAGTCAAACCCATACTCTTGTGTGTAACCTTTAGCAACGAGTCTTGCTTTATACTTGTTTATTGTACCATCTGAATTTTTCTTAACTCTATAAGTCTACTTGCATCTAATCAAGCTTTTGTTGGTCGGTTTTGTGACTAATTTCCATGTTTTATTTTTCATGAGAGCATTGAATTCCTCATCCATTGCTACTTCCCAATGCTCGCTTTTGACTACTTGCTCGAAAGTACATGGTTCATCATTGCTGGCTGTAGCAACATATAATTTTGGCTTAAATATTCCACTCTTGGCTCTAGTTATCATTGGATGACCTATAGCTGCAGGTAGGCTATTTGTATTGTGATTAGTGTCGCTTCCCTCTTCTGGTAAAATACTTTCAGAGCCTCCTGTTCTTGCTGCTGTATTTTGATTACTTTGATTGTAATCACTATTGCTTTCAATGGTTGTATGTGGTGGACTGGCTTGGCTATGTGGCTTAGGAGTGTCATTAATATGTTGATCATCAATCGTATTATTGGCAGGTTGAGCATCAACAACCTTTTCGTTTCCAATGGGAGGCAATATATCAGTGTATATTGGAACATCAATATACCTGCCCTATCGTTATAAACTTTGTTTAATGTTCAAATATCACTTTTGCTATATGGGAAGACATGTTCATTAAACACAACATGTCTACTGATAAAGATTCTTTCATTCTCATCTATACACCTATACCCTTTCTGTCTAACAACATATTCTAGAAAAGTATAAGGTTTGGATCTGAAATTTAATTTATTTGTATTGTATGGTCTGAGATAGGGAAAACACATACACCCGAATGTTTTTAAACTTAAGTAATCTGGTTTAACCTTCTATAGCATTTCAATAGGATTTATATCATTCAGTACCTTTGTTGGCATTCTGTTTATCAGATATACGATGGTATTGAATGATTTTGACCAGAATTTGATTGGTAATGCAGCATGTGCTATCAAGTCTGATTCTACTATACGTTTATGCTTTCATTCAACTAGCCCATTTTTCTCTAAAGTGTACGGACAGGTTGTGAACAATGTCTTTGGTTTTGAAATAGCCATCTAGAGTCTTATATTTTGAACCACCATCAGATTGCATGGTTTTAAATTTGGTACTAAAATGATTTTTAATCATATTCATAAATCTAATAACAATATAATGAGTGTCAGACATAGATTTCAGAATTATATTTTGTGTAAGCATCTATGAATGAAATATAGTACTTATAACCAAAGTCAGTGCATATTGGGGCAGGTCCCCATAGGTCAGATGCAACAAGATCAAATAGCTTAGAATATTTTGTTAGAGAGTCATTAAATGGTAACTTGTGATTTTTTTCCCCATTTGGCAATAGGTACAAACATAAGGTAAAGAAACATCATTAGAAGCAATATTGTGTTTACTGAGAATGTTCTTTATAGTTTTTACACTAGGATAACCTAGTTTATAGTGCCAAATATCGAAAATAGATGTACTAGTATTGTTGTCTTGCATCACATATGCATAGAAAATATTATGGTCCATGTTTCTTCCTTTAGTGTTGAGTCTAAATGTGTATAGGCCATTGACAACATCACCCTAAAAGAATTTCACTAGTGAGTATGTCTTTAACACGATAGTACTTAGGAAAGAATTCGAAGTATACATTGTTATCCCTAGCAAACTGTGATACACATATTAAATTCTTTTTAATTTTTGGCTAAGAAGATTATGTAAGTATAGTTATCTTTTTCCATTAATAACATTACTTCCAGTATGAGTGATAATGATACACTTACCATTTCCCATGCTTATGGACTGTTTACCTCTATACTCCCTGTTTCCTTGATTAAGGTTGTCAATGTTGTTCGTCGTATGATTAGTAGCACTCGAATCTGGATACCAATTGTCGTGTTGAATGCTATCTGCTCTTGAGTTTTCACCTTGAGTATTGCCTTTGTTAATATCACCGGAATTTGATGTGTTACCTTGAGTGTGTGAAAGCTTAACATTTGGGTTGGGACCCCTTTGATTATTGTCATTCTGATTAGGCACAAAGCTAGAGTTGTATTTGAAATAACACTTGAACGTTGTGTGTTCCACTTTCTCGCATATTCGACACTTTGGCTTGTTATTATAATTCCATCTACCCCTTCCTCTTCCATGATTGGGGTAGCCTCCCCTTTGGTTAGGGTTGTTTCCTCTAAAAGACTATCCTCTTCCCCTGTTATTCACTGCTAGATTTAATGAATATTCATAATCAAGGGTGTTCTTGACGTCTATTCTTGCTTCATGTGATAGAAGTATTGAGTACGCATCATCAAGAGGTGGTGTTACTTTTTGTGAGGTGACTACTGCTATTACAACCTCGTATTCATTGCCGAAGCCATTTACTAATGATAAAACTTGTTCTGATTCAACTATGTTGCTGCCAGATGCAAGAAACATATCACATGGATTCTTGACTTTAACAATATATTCTCTCATGCTCAGATTTTCTTTTCTGCAATTCTGTAGTTGTCTTTTGTAGTATAGAGATTTTGCAGATGATTGAGCATTGAAGTTCTTTTCGACAGTCCTCCATATATCATTTGCGGTTTTACATCCTATTACATGCGACGAAAGGCTTAGGCTAATAGAAGATAACAACCATGCACTAACCATTCTTTCTTGTCGATGAAATTGTGTATATTCTTCATTATTGTGATTCTGTTGTCTTTGTCAGTTGTAAATTGAGGTGATATTGGCAAAGTTCTATTGATGTATCCATCAAGACCATAGCCTTGAATGGTGGTTTCCACTTGAAGCTTCCAAAGGAGATAGTTATTTTCGTCAAGTTTGATTGTGATCAATTGGCTTTAGGGACTTACAATGGTCTTGATGAGTTGTCCAGCGGCTCGTGATGAGCTATTTGCTCTAGAGGTGGCCGAATGATCCCTTTTTGATACAGTTGGATCGACCATGATGAGGAAATCCGATCAAGAACAGGTAAAGATCCAATAATTCTATAGTTTAGTATTGCGATTCTCAAAATACTTTCACAGTTTTGCGAATTTTTAATATGAATGAATATTGAGAGCATATGATAAGAACATATATTCCTGAAGGGATCTTCTTGATTGTAAATTTCTTTCAATTCTCTTGATCGACTATGGAGTTTAATGGCTTTCCTATTCGAGGTTTGTAATTGATGACTAATGCATCCATTGCCAAGTCTAGCATGGCACTATAGTTGATCAACAAATCTCTGAACTTAGATGAAGAGAGTTTTCTCTGATGAGTTCAAAATATCCAAGTGATGAAGAAACAATCTGATGGATACTATCCCACACAACAAATTCAAGAGACCGAGTTGATACTGTTAAGGTTCGTGGCTCTGATACCAAATCTAGATTTGGAGTTACTGAATTGATTGTGAGAAAGGTAAAATGTTAAAATTGTAAATTTTAAAGAATGCAAACGATGTTATTGATTATTTTTTACTGTGTATAGACGCATCTATACATAGATGTAAATACAATGGCTATAATTATCTGGGCATAACGAGCCCATTTACATTTGTTAAGCCCAATACATAACATAGCCGACAGTTCATTTTCTAACAGTCTATGAGGCATTAGAGCATTGGGACTTACCTATATATAAAAGCATAATAGCTTATTAACAAAGAAACAACTTCATTTTCATTATTCTTTCTGTGCACTTGAAGCCTTTTCCTTGTAATAGCTTTTCCCTGGAAGCATCAACATCAGCCCAATGCGAGTAAGATAGATCCATAACCTCCAAATTTGTCATTAGCACAACCATAAAAGACATCTCTTATTCCAAGAGTAGACAAGGTTGATGCACACATTATCCACGGTTCGGATGTTAAAGATCGGATCTAGAAAACGTCTTTACAACTTGCACTTGAACAAGTCTATCATTCTGCCATTTTTGTAGCAGAAAATCTATTGCTTCCATCTCTACATGTCATAAAGCTATTGTTGCCAGAAGCAATAACCTGTCTACTCTCCACAACTCCATCTCTACATCTCTAAATTTGTCAACATGATTTCTATAAATGTGTCAATACAATGAAACATAAAACACAATATTCAAACTAATATCAAACTATAACATCAACCTATAAATGTTATACTAATAACTAAGAGTAGAAATAAAGGATAAATTTAGAACGAATACCCAATAATTCAAATCATTTTTATCAAATTTCATATCATTTGTGCATGCATATTTGCCGGTGAAATACAATAATGTCATTGGAAAAGCTGATAGCTAGTAGAAGTATTAGAAAATCATGGAACACCAGGTGAATAAAAAGGAAAAACTTATATAAACTACAAAAAATTTAGGTAGTGTTTAGCGTTTATTATGAAAGTTGAAAAGATTTTAAGTGTAGCGGAGGTGACGGATCAAAGGAAAAGAGAGTAACGGAGGGGACCGTGGGATGATGGATAGATGAATTTGTTATGTTTTTCCGTTATTTCTTAAAATATGGAAAATAATAAAAAGTTGTTTTTGGTTTTGTGTGTTTTGTAAAATGATCGACTTTCTTGATATGCGTGTGTCGTCGGTACTTTTGTATGTGCGAAAACTCAAAACTAAAAAAGTAAACCAAACGCACCAATTTCTGAAGTCTTCCAGTGACTAGAGTCACTGACTACTATTATCACAGTAACCTATGCCATTTGCTTCACAATGTTTGTTGCATATTCAGTACAACTTAACAATTTAGCACACTGCTTCAAATAATTGCAACCGGTGCGAGCCTCGATTATATCTACGATACAGTATCAACATTTTAACATTCAGCCTGACGGTGCAAGTACAACAAGTATATGATATCCTTAAACATGCATGCATACGCTAGTACTTCAATATTTGCGTCTCTTTATGTTAGGAATATATTTGTATATATTTGTTTCCATTAGTTTATTATAGGTTTCCCAGTATAGAAGATTATATTTGTTTCCATTAGTTTATTATATGTATCCCGATATAGAAGATTATATTTGTTTCCATTTGTCTAAGATATGTTTACTGGGAAATGTAAACTCATTTTTCTATAAATTTGTATCATCTACATGGTTTTGAATAAGAAGAATTATTTTCCTACATGGTATCAGAGCCTAAAAACCCTAGCCTCCACTATCTTTGAACCTTGCACCGTCAATCATGGCAAATAAACATAGTTATGATGAATCTGCCAACAGTGGAACCTCTCTGAACCCCTTGACCTCTTCACCTCATGACCCGAACAAAGATACCTCTTCCCCATATTATCTATCTTCACATGATAACCTAGGGAATATCATTACCCCTATTGTACCTCGTGGTGGACTGTTGTCTGGTGGCGGACATCAGCGCATTTCTATAGCAGGCCGTCGCACCAGTCCAAGTTCAGCAGTAGGGGCATTGAACGTTGCTTTCTTCGGATAGCCGTCGATCCTTGGTACTCCGACAGGTGCAGCAAGTTCTAATGGGATAGTCCCCCCCATTGACTGCTTCACAGTATCAGCGTCCCATGAGTTTGATTGGTAATTCTGATGCTCCTCCCATGTCCGATCGTTTGATGAGTAAGTTTTTCGGTATCTCATGGATTGTCGATACAGGTGCTATCGTACATGTGGCGGGTTGTTTAGATTGTCTGGCTGGCCGATTTGAGTGTTCTTCTTTTCCTGTGACCTTACCGAATGGTGCAGTGATTACATCTAATTTGTATGGTCGAGTTGTTTTGTTTGCTGAGTTGACGCTCAACAATGTTCTTTATGTTCCAAATTTACATTGCAACTTAATTTATGTTTCGCGTTTAATTGATGAGACTCAATGTGATGTACTCTTTACTCATGCATCGTGTATTATTCTGGACCGAAGTACGAGGATAGTGACTGAAGCAGGTGAACAGTGGGGTGGACTTTACTATTTTTGTGATGCATCAAAGGTTACAGGTTCAACTATTTTGGCTGTACAAAGTGGAGATTTGGAGTTATGACATAGTAGACTTGGTCACCCAGCTGAGAAAGTGATGAAGCATTTATCTTTTATTAGTAGTTCTTTGCATTTAAATAAAGCATGTGATGTTTGCCACAAAGCTAAACAGACAAAAGATAGTTTTTTAGATAGTAATAATAGAACTTTTAAGTGCTTTAAACTCATTCATCGTGATTTGTGGGGACCATATCGTTGTGTTTCTTCATGTGGTGCTAAGTATTTTTTGATTATAGTTGATGATTTTTCTAGAGCAGTATGGGTGATTTTGTGAATAGATAAAGCTGAGGTATATTCGATGTTTCTGACATTCATTGCAATGGTTAAACATCAGTTTGATAGTAATATTTGTCGTGTTCGTAGTGATAACGCTACTGAGTTTAATTGCTTGAAAGATTATTTTTCAAGCCAGGGTATTATGTTTTAGACCTCTTGCGTCAGAACCCCTCAGCAGAACGGGAGAGTGAAAAAAAAAACATCGACATATTCTCAATGTAGCTCAAGCTTTGAGGTTTCAAGGGTCTTTGCCTATTGAGTTTTGGGGTGAGTGCGTTCTTGCTGGTAGCTATTTAATTAATCGAACTTCCTCTCGATTGTTAAATTATAAGTCCCCTTATGAGATTTTATATGGCACTCCTCCTTTGTATGAGAATATTCAAGTAGTTGGGTGTCTTTGTTTTGCTTATGATATACAGTCTAAAAAAGACAAGTTTTCTAGTCTTAGTCGTAGATGCATATTTGTTGGGTATCCCGCTGATAAGAAAGGGTGGAAATTATTTGATTTGCCTTTGCATTAGTATTTTATTTCCCATGATGTTGTTTTCTATGAGACGGAATTCCCTTATGCTTCTCAAATTATTGAGAATAAAAATAGTACAAGGTCTGACATTGAGGGAGGGTGTTGTCCCTCAGTTTCTGGAGATGAAGTTGCCCCAATAGGGATTCCTGTTGTAGTTCAATACACAACGCCATCCGCTGTTGTGGTCTTGAATGAAGGGGAGGGAAAAGAGCTAGGAGCAGCGCCTGCTTCAGATTCAACGCCTACTTCAGCCTTGGATGTTGCCCTGATGCAACCCAAGTCCCAGTTGTTGAACTTAGTAGCGAGCTTGGTCGTGGTATGCGTCTAAAGTCTCATCCTGCTCATCTTCAGGAATATGTGACAAGTCTCATCAATCCACCCACCATACTGTTTCACCTAGCACCCATCCTTCCTCAGGTACTCTGTATCCCCTTACATATTACATGAGCTGTAAAATATTTTCTATGTGACACAAAAATTTTCTTATAGCGATTACTGCAGGTGTTGAGCCTACCTCTTATCATCAGGCCTCGAGGGATGCTGGATGGAGATCTGCTATGAAGAATGAGATATAAGTGTTAGAAAATAATGGGACATGGAGTTTGGTGGATTTGCTTCCTGGTAAGAAGGCGTTGGGAAGTCGTTGGGTGTACAAGATTAAGTACAATTCTGATGGTTCTATTGAGCGGTTGAAGGCCAAACTAGTTGTTTTTGGCAATCATCAGGTGGAGGGAATTGACTATTCAGAGACATTTGCACCAGTGGCCAAGATGTCTACGGTTCGCACATTTCTGGCTATAGCAGCAGTCAAAGGTTGGATCATGCACCAGATGAATGTTCATAATGCTTTCCTTTATGGTGATTTGCACGAGGAGGTATATATGAAGCTTCCCCAGGTTTTGAGCATGGCAAACCCAACAAACTATGTCGTTTGCGTAAGTCTCTCTACGGTCTGAAACAAGCACCACGTTGTTGGTTTGCTAAACTTGCTACTTCTTTGACTGCTTATGGTTTCTCTCAGTCTCTTTCTGATTATTCTTTGTTTTCCTACCAGAGTGGAGATATACAGATTCATGCTCTTGTTTATGTTGATGATTTGATCATTTCTGGTAATGATTCAGAAGCAGTTGATAAATTTAAGAAAAATCTTAGTTCTTGTTTTCATATGAAGGACTTTGGAGTCTTAAAATATTTTCTGGGTATTGAGGTAGCTCGCAGTGCAGCTGGTATTTCCTTATGTCAGAGGAAGTATGCATTGGATATTATTGCAGAGTGCGGACTCTTAGGTAGTAGACCAGCGACTTTTCCTATGGAACCGAGCCACAAGCTTGGGTCCTCTATCATTATCTTCCGTTGAGGCTGAGTATCATTCACTGACAACCTTGACGTGTGTTGAAGTGGTTGAAAGAATTGCTAACATGTTTGGGTGTTCAACATATTTCTTCTATTCCGGTTTACTGAGATAATCCGCGTTGCATCTAGCACAGAATCCCGTGTTTCATGAATGCTCCAAACACATTGAGATAGATATAAACTTCATTCGTGATGCTATTCAGGATGTGACGATCATTACACCATATGTACCAACTTCTTCACAGCTTGCTGATATCTTCACCAAGCCACTCGAGAAGCAGCAGTTTGTTTCTTTGTTGCGCAAGTTGGGCATTTGTGATCTGCATGCTCCAACTTGTGGGAGGGCGTTAGGAATATATATATATATATATATATTTGTTTCCATTAGTTTATTATATGTACCCCAGTATAGAAGATTATATTTGTTTCCATTTGTCTAAGATATGTTTACCGGGAAATATAAACTCATTTTTCTATAAATTTGTATCATCTACATAGTTTTGAATAAGAAGAATTATTTTCCCACACTTTATAAATTCTTTTGAATCAAATATATTTACATTGCAATGTTCAAGCGGATACAACATTGGATGTACAAGAATAAGCTTACAAATAAAATTTGGCTCCATATTAGAATAAACGAATGTTCACATCGGTTCATTGTTTTATTTCATTTACATAGCTGCTTAGGCCTTAGCAGCCCAATACCTATTTTGTACATATTGTTAGCCCGTTCTACATGTGTATAACATTATAAATACACGGTATTACACTAAGTTACATTCATTCGATTCAGTCTGTAATTTTTCATTTCAATAAAAGTAATAAAGCTTGTTTCTTCTAATATTGTATCTGAGCTCATAAGTGCCTAACGACGTCGATCAACATTCACTGCAACTCATCAAAACTGAAGAAAAATGGTTTTTTTGTATCATTTACTCTTCAGAAAAGTTTCATCATAGGAGGTATACCTTTCTCTCCGATCAAGTGCCATGTTCATCAATTTCTCCTTCCTTTCTTGCCTTGCCTGGTGGTATCCGACCATATATCATCATCTTCCACCGGCTGTAAGTTCTTTCTTGATCTTTTTCTCTATATTGCACTGATATTCTTTGTGCAACCTCTATTTCTAGATCGTGTGCATTACTGCAATAGTAATACAAACGTATCATTGTTGCGTCTCCTGATCTGACACTGGTTGTAGTTATTTACTGCCTCGCCAAGCTTTTTTGTCCATATTATCACCAAGAATCGACAATTCAGGGGGTTTCTTCAATCACCATGGCTCGAAATGATGTTGGAACCACCTCTGAATCCTCTATAACATAACCCAATATCTCAACCCCGATCAATTTCGACCTGATAAAGCCAAAAAGTCAAGTTATTACTATACCATTGGATGAAGACAATTATATATTGTCGAAATATCAAGTTAAAACTACATTAAGGATATGGATTGCTCGACTTTGTTAAAGGCACAATCAACAGCCCAGCTATGATGATCCAAGACAAAAATGGTAACGCTACTATTAACCCAGATTTTAGGAAACAAGATAATTTACTTTCATCTTGGTTACTATCTTCAACAAGTGCCAATTTGTTACCATAAATTGTTGTGTGTAATACTTCGCATGAAATTTTGTCATCCATAGAACAGTTTTTTAATTCTCTATCTTCTGCAGGAATCATGCATAATAGGAGAGAATTACAAACTTTTAGAAAGCAAGATATGTTTGTAAGAGAATATCTCGCCAAGATTAAGGGTCTATGTGACAAACTAAAGACCGTAGGACATAATATTTTAGACAGTGAGCAAGTACTAGTTATAAAAATGGATTAGATGAGGAATATGAATCTTTGGTGACATTTCTTGCTACTTAACAAACCCTACCAAACTTGCAATACATTCACTCAGCACCTCTTGCTTGCGAAGGCAGAGTGGAACAAAGAAAAGCACTTCAAGGTGCATTCTCAGCAAATTTTGCATCAGCATCAAGGAATAAATGTCAGACCAAACAAACTAACAATCAAACCGAACATGAGAATTCTTACCAGAGGACCAACCAACCACAAAGGGGTCGTGGCAGAGGCAGGTAGAGCTATAACAACAAAATGAAATGCCAGATTTGTGAAAAACCTGAACACACTACCAGCAGGTGCTATTTTCGATTTAATTCTGAATTTAATGTTCAACAACAGAGTTAGGGTGTTCAAATAGAAGCCAATGCAAATCTAGCTCAAGTCAACAATCAAACCAGAAATAAAAGTGACAATACTAGGGTGCATAACAACAACAGTGAAGATAGTACGAGAAATGAAGATATTAGCAGTTATGATTGGATTCCAGATTCGGGTGCAACTAACCACATTACAAATAACTTGCAAAATCTAAATCTTGGTTACAAGAATTACTCAGGTAAGCATTCTTTACATATGTGTAATAGTGAAACTATTAGTATCTCACAAGTTTGCACTGGAAGTATAAAAGGAAGAAGGCAACTTTATTTAAATAACTTATTAAGAGTGCCTGATATCAAAAGAAACCTAATCAGTGTATCACAATTTACCAGGGATAATCATGTATACTTTGAGTTTCACCCAAAACCATGCTTAGTTAAAGACTTGTTGAGTAAAGAAATTTTACCACAGGGTAAATTGGATCGAAAATAATCCCATGTCCCCCTGTATACAACCAATGAACACCCCCTGATTTCCACCTTTTGCAGTTAAGCCCTTTATTTATTGCGGACTTAATTGCAAAATTGTGAAAATCAGAGGTTTTGATTGGATGGGGACAAGGGTATAGGGGAATTTGGGGACAGAGAATTTGGTCTCAAATTGGATATTGGATTGTACAAATTCTACAACATGAAGTCTGGAAATTCCTCTACAACTGGGAATCGGTGCAATAATATCAATTGTAGCAGTGCATGTACTGAAGATTTTAATGTGATTAACTTGTGACATTGTAAGATTGGGCATCCTAGTTTTAATACTATTAAACAAATATTAAATGATAATGACATTTCATATAAAGATTTACCCATTCCACAACTGTACACACACACACTGTCAGCTTGGCAAAAGCCATAAGCTAACATTTAATAACTCTAAAAGTGTTCACAATAAACCACTTGAGTCGATAGCTACTGTTGACGTCAAAAGTTGATCTAATGACGATCAACCCCCAAAATGCGTAATCCACACACAAATCACAAGATATTCTAATAATCACAATCACTAAATACAAGGAAATAAACAAATACAAGGGACACACAACAACTTTATAGTGGTTCGACTTAAACCAAGCTTGCGTCCACTTTATAATATTTGTGAATCACCTTAACAATACTGTCATGATGATACAGATATGTCACAATCCAAGACTGCGAATTGAAACGAAAATGCACGCGTATTCGGAGATCGTTTTGACCATCGAAAGACCTGAATTCAACATATAACAATCCACACATTTTGTTCAGGTAATTAGCAATCAAAAACTGGATGGAAATGGTCATTAGTCTTTATTCAGTCTTACGTGGAAAGACACTTTTGGAACCATCAATTCAGTCCGTTGTAATTCTTCAGGAAGCCATTATGAGAAGAATAACAAGTTCTCCAATGAAAGACATCCATTTTTCACCGCTCCAGCCTCCACGTCATTATAACTTATAATAGTTGATAAAAATGAAAATAAACTGAAAACAAAGGATGGATATGGAAAACACTAAAAATGGGTTCTCAGAATGCTTACCATGCTTCTCGTTCCCATAACACACGTCTTTCCTAAACCTCAAAATAACTTTTCTAAGGCAAAGTTTCAAGAACCGGTATCAATTTTAAGCGGGAAAACTTCTGAGGTAAAATCATCAATCAAATCAACATATCTAGAAAGGTGTTCATATTTGTCCATTCTGACGTGATCTTTTAGTATTGGAGTATCAGAAGAAACAAGCTATGTTTCTTATATTGAAATGAAAAATTACAGACTGAATCGAATGGACGTAACTTAGTGGAATACTGTATATTTATAATGTAATACACAAGTAGAACGGGCTGAGAATACGTACAAAACAGGTATTGTGTTATTAAGGCCCAAGCGGCTATGTAAATGAAATAAAATAATGAGCTGATGTGAGCATTCCATTATTCTAATACCCCCACTTGAATGGAGCTAGGGATTCCAGTTTTCTCAATGTCGCCGCCTTCATCTTCAATCTTCAACTTTTTTTCTCAATCTTTCAAAATTCTTCAATGACAATGCTTTAGTAAGCACATCTGCTTTCTCGTAGAAGGTCGGCACATGATCGATAGTAAGATCTCCTCTTACTGTCTTTCCACGAACGAAATGTAAATCTGTCTCAATATGTTTCATTCTTGAATTTTATGTTTGATTATTTGAGAGTGATATAGCGCTGAGGTTGTCGCATCATATGATCGGCTTCTTTGGCAAGCTGAACCCTAATTCCCAAACTAAGGGTTTGATCCAAATGATTTCGGCTGTGGTGCCAGCAATACAGCGATACTCTGCCTCCGTGGTAGAGCGAAGATGGTATGTTGCTTTTTCGTACACCAAGAAATACGGCTTTGACCAAGGAACACACAGTGACCAGATATCGATCTACGATCTGAGTCATTAGCCCAAACAACATCATTGTAAGCTTGTAAATTCAACGATTTGCATGCTTTAAAATTTAATCCATAGTTAATTGTACCCTTAAGATACCTTAATATGCATTTAACTCATCTCTAATGGTCACTTAAAGGCTTCTACATATGTTAACATACTTTATTCACACTGTAGCATATATTCGGCCTAGTCATTGTCACATATTGTAAAGATCCAACAATACTTCTGTACTGTTTTACATTATCTATGACTTTACCTTATGTTTGGAAAGTTGTAAATTACTTGCCATAGAATTTGGTAAGGTTTTAGCTTGGTCCATTTTGGCTCTTACAAGTATTTCATTCATGTATTTCTTTTGTGATAGGAACATCTTTGTACTAGGTTTCTTCTTTATCTGAATACCCTGAAAGTAATCTAATTCACCTATGTCATTTATAGCGAAACTTTTGTCAAGATATTGTAAGACACTGTATATTTCTGCATCATTGTTTCCTGTAATCAGAATATCATCCACATATACTAGGATCTAAGTGGTGTTATCATTGTGCATCTTCATGTATAGAGAATTGTCTAACTTTGCGGCTATGAATCCCATTTTGTTTGGTGTATGTTTAAGCTTATCATACCACGCACTTGATGCCTATTTTAGTCCATAAATAGCTTGCTGAAGCTTGCATAGGTTACCTTTATCTGTGTCCTGATAGTACCCCATTGGTTACTGCATGTACACTTCTTCACGTAGTTAACCATTTAAAAATGAATTCTGCATATCTAATTGTCCGATTCTCCAATTTTTATTTAATGTAATGCAACATGATTCGAATAGTGGTGGATTTAACTATTGGTGAAAATGTCTAAGTGAAATCAGAACAATATTGCTTAGAATACCCCTTTGCCACTAATCTAGCTATGTAATTTGATATACTGCCATCACTATTCCTCTTTGTTTTGAAATTCCACTTGCATCCCATAATGTTTTTGTGTTCTTGTGGGTCCACCGGACTCCAAGTTTGATTTTTAATGAGTGCATCAAATTCATCATCCATAGCTTTTCTCCATTGATCACACTTAACTGCTTGTTCATTCGTGAATGGTTCGGTACTAATTAGATTAACAGAGTAAACTTTTGGCTTGATAATACCCCTTTTTGATCTAGTAATCATATGATGTTGAGTTATGGTAGCATGTTTTGCTTCTTCTAATTGTTGGTCTATATGACATGACCCATCGATAGAAATACCCCAACACTCCATCCACTTTTGTCCATATATTCCATATATCACACTAGATAGATATTATATTCTACCTAAGACTGTCCCTTCGCCCGTAGGTCCGGACACAAGGTTATAATTTTAGTTCTTCCAGAGTAGTATCTCACTGATGGCTCAGTCCCCCCGGAAGTAGGCCTTCTTCGCCTTCGACCAAAGTTGCTTCCCTAATCACGATCATTATCACCAGTTCCGTCAGTTTGGGGTGTTGGTCTTGTAATTGATAACCATCTTGATCTGCATACTCATCTGTGTTGTAACATGATCTAGTGCTTGCCACAGGGTTGCCATCATCATTTTGGTTCTACTGTGGCAGCGGGTTAGCAATATCAGACCATTCTAGTATTGCTGGCGCTACATGTCGAATTAACTTGGCATCATGTTTTCCTCCATTGCCAGTTTCATTGCATTTATCTACATAGGGGAAAACATTTTCATTAAACATAACATACATGGAAGTAATTATTTTATCTTTATTATCCATGTGTTTGTTCCCTTTTTGGTTGTTTGAATAACCTAAAAATGTACAAGCACGTGATTTTAAATTCGTGTTTGCTATATGGTCTGAGACATGGAAAGCATAAACACGCAAAATTCTAAAGTAATTATAATCTGGCTTGCACCCATAAAGTTTTTCAAGTGGACAAATGTCCTTAAAGACTTTAGTGTTAATTTATTGATCAAATATATTGCTATCTTAAAGGCATATGTCCAATATTTCATTGGCAAGGATGTTTGGGACAATAGCGTAAGGGCAGTTTCAACTGTATGCCTATGCTTTCTTCCTACAAGGACATTTTATTTAGATGTGTGAGCACATGTAGTTCTATGGTTGATACCGTTTTATTGAAAAAAATGTTCAAGTGATTTGAACTCATTGCCACCATATGTTTGCATAATTTTAACACACCGATTCAGTTGATTCTCAATCTGTTATAAAATGTATGATTGCTTCACAAGTTTCGGATTTTGTTTTGAGGAAATAAATCCAAGTGAATCGAGAATAACCATCAACAATCAAGAGATATTACCTGTGTCCTCTGCATGAATTCAGTGATGTTGGACCTCATAGATCAGCAGTTGTTGATGAGCTTTTTGGTAAAACCTGTCACGACTTAAGTTCTCACTAAGGTTGGACCCTCCCTCCACTGGATCAACATTCATCTGGGTTGTCCAGACTTGATTAGACCCAAATTGACCGTTTGTTAAGAAGAAACTTACTTCTTCAAGCATGGTTCAGAGTTTGAGGATCAGGTGGATCGATCCAATAAATCGATCCCAGCAATATCGATTTGTTCCCTATGCTACACAACAAAGCCCGATGCTCAAGGCTGGTCAAATCGGACCTATTATACTTCCCTTACTCCAAATTCCAAGGTGCACGTGTGCCCTGATTATCGAGAAGAATTATTCCCGAACAGGAGACCAGATCCCGCCACCTGCAACATATATTTCGGATCGAGAAACACGTGGCCAAGCCTGGATCGGATAGCTGTGAAGTAGCATATCGATTGACCAAAATTTTTACTTATGAAAACACCTTTCCAGAAATGGAAAAGTAGGATTTATATCTGAAAAGTTCATGGTTGGCTTTCTAAAAATATCCCACCGTACATTTCGATCGAACAACATTATAACAAAAGGATTTTATGTATAAACTACTTTGTCTACCTTATTTCAATCAAAGAAACTGTAACTGGTAATCGACAGTATAAACATATACTATAAAGTGGACGTAGGCTTGGTTTAAGCAGAACCACTATAAAGTTGTTGTGTGTCCCCTGTATTTGTTTATTTTCTTGCATTCTGTGATTGTGATTATTGAAATATCTTGTGACTTGTTTGTGGATTACGCACTTTGGGGTTGATCATCATTGTACAAAACTTTTTACGTCAACACTTTGGCATGCTAGGAAAGGGGGAGGGCAAATGCCTTTAGCATTTTCTAAGCTTGAAACGATTTAGACAGCTATTTGTTGAAGAAGCAATGGTGAAATGGAAGAAGGATGGAAAATATTCTCACTAAGATGCATGCACTACAGGCGCAACAAACGCAACACCCTGGGAATGTCTGGAGGCTTCCTCGTATAAGAACCATCCCTATACTTGACTAGGGATGAGATGGATGGAGTTCTAGCTGATATCTGATCACAAATGGCACAACATGATAGACTCCTCAAAAAACAGTAGGAGATGATGGACAATTTCTTCGCTTGGATGGAAGGAAGGTCAAGCAACTAAGCATCACTCCCTGTAATAGTTGTAGCTAGAGCAACAACCAACTTCCGGGTCGATGAAATCCAAGCCCTAGATTGGTCCATTGCTCCACCACCATCTGGATCGACTCAACTTTGAGGTTGACCGGATCCTGGTTCGACTCAACTCCTAGATCGATCTGAGGCACTACTTAGCATTTGATTAAGCATTTCATCTGAGGCACTACTTCTTAGCAAGACGTGGACAACATTGATCGCAATCCTTTCACGTAGGAAGTCAAGAACTCTCGTAACCCGCCTGACTTCAAACTTCTTGGCATTTCATCCGAGGCACTACTTCTTAGCATGACGCAGACAACATTCATTCGAGGCTGAGTTTCTCCCTAAAGCCATTGGTGCAGAATTGGATTCGTTGCAAATTCCCGTGCAGAGGAATCAAATTGCCAGCATCATTAAGCATTTTATCCGAGGCACTACTTCTTAGCATGACGTGGACTACATTCATCATAGTAGTTTCATGTGGGAAGTCAAGAAATCTCGTAACCCGCCTGACTTCAAATTTCCAACATTGGAACCATAAAACAGATGGACTGATCTTACCATACATCTTATGCGATACATGTGTCATATGTAAGTGTTATCGACTTCGGCTAATGTCATGGCTAAGTGCTTACCCCTCTACCTGACCGACATAGCTACTATGTGGTTTCAATAGTTGGAACATGTTGGTCACCCTCTTTATCGAGAAATTCAAAGTTCACAAATCTCGGCTCAAGAGCATGATATTCCTTACGTCTATTAAGTAGTGATCAGCGAGACCCTATGCTCTTTCCTAGAAAGATTGAACACGGTTGTAGAATCGTTCAATTGACTGGAACCATCGACAATGCTCATGGCCGCTATGGCCGGTGTCTGGGACAGAACATACTTCAAAATCTCCCTCCAAAATGATCCCCCGAAGACATTAGTGATTTCTACTCTAAGGAAGACAGGTTCCTCCGGAAAGAGGATGCTAATACTGAGATAGATAAACTTGATGTACTTTCTGTAAAGGATGGAGGACCATCCGCTGCTAGCCAGAACAGAGGAAAAGGAAAAGCCTCAGAAAGAATGACAGGAATGTGCGGTTCTGGAGAGAGTCAAATACGATTGATACACCGAGCTCAATTCCGCACTGCTATATATATACCTCGATGTGCGAGGTACTTCTCCTTTTTTTGAAGCCTTCCAGGAGGGAGCCAACTCAAAGAGAACGTGAATCAGGTAGCATTGCATGTTTTATGACATGGCAGGTCATGACACCAATGACTATAGACACTTGCACGATCTCATCGAAGAACGGGTTAGACGTGGAGAGCTACCCAAGTATGTTAAAAAATCTATGGCATCCTTACCACTAATGATACCCTCCTATGCTCCTTAGAATGGTTCTCCCATGCTCCTCGGAATGGGAAAGATCTCGAGCCTAGAAGTCGCTGCATTATCACCAATTGATCTGAATTAGGTCATCCGCATGTCCTAGGATATAAGATATGCATTGCTTTTTAGAATTTTCAGTAGGTATGTTGATTCACATGTGCACGGGGGTTAGGCTTTAACGCTTGCGCATACTATGTTCCTAACAATATAGTTATTCTACAGATAAATGGCTAGGGTGAAGTACATACATACGGGGTTAGGATTTAATCCCAAGGCGTGTTGTGGATTGAATCATAGACCGATCATGGTTTTTTTTGATTATTTAATAATTTATGGAATAAATAAAACCTATCTTTTAAACATGGATATGTTTGACAAATGAAAGTGTCTTGTCAGAATTTGACAAGGTTCTCAATCAAAACCAAAGTATGGCTTATACTCATTTCTGTATCTAATGTATGGTAGATACCTAAACATAAACTCTATCTGTTAGGATGTGATAACATAACTCGTTCTCTACATGAGTATGGGTTATACTCAAATCAAACTACTAAGAATGGATTATACTACCTTGTCAGGATTTGATAAGGAAGTACCACTAAAACTCGAGTATGGTTCGTACTCAATTTCTCGGCAAGGATTATACCCTGAGCATGGTTTATGCTCAATCTGGATTTCCAGGTATGGCTTGTACCTAAAGGGTTGGTCTACTTTTCCAGGATTTTTCAAGCTAATCCAATCACCACTTGAGTATGGTTTGTACTCCAAACAGATCTCTAAGCATGGTTTACACTCGAAAAGGTTAAGCAGTATTGTCAGGATTTGATATATCTGTTTGCCTCTTTTTTTGTAATGGTATAGATTATACTCGCAGTTGGACGGACCGGATGAGGTCCTGGTTTTCTTGGTTTTCTTTTAGCCTTAATACGATCGTTAAAGATCGTCAGTTTTCTGTCCATCTTATGAAATGGTCTGGTGTGACCATGACTTTCTAGATTTCTATATATTGGGCTTCTATGCGTCATTCTCTAGATGTTCCAAAACACACCTTTCTTTATCAAGAAAAATGTGTTCTAGGGGCAAAGTGTCAACTAACTTTTTTATAAAAGCGGTCACGGCTTAAGTTTTGGCTATGGTTGGACCCTCCCTCTCCTGGATTACATTCATCTGGGTCGACTAAAACTTGGTTCAACCCAAATCGACCATATCTCAAGCAGAAACACCCTTCTTCAAGCATTTTTTAGAGTTCATTGATCAGGTTGATTAATCCACTAGATCGATCCCAGCTATATCGATTTGTTCCCTACATTACACAACAAAGCCTGATTCTCAAGGCTGGTCAAACCAGACCTAGTCAACTTCCCTTGCTCCAAGTTTCAAGTTCAACGTGTGCCTTGATTATCTTAAGAACTATTCCCGAATAGGAGACCAGGTCCACTGCTTGCAGTAGATATTTCAGATCGAGCGACACGTGGCCGTGCCTGGATCGGATAGCCGCCACATGGCCTATTGATCGACCTGGATTTTTCCTATAAATACACCTTTCTAGAAATGGAAAAGGGGGATCTTATTTCTGGAAGTTTTATAGTTGGCTTTCTAAAAATAGTCCTCTATACACTTTGACCGAACAACATTATAACACAAGAATTTTGCGTATAAACGACTTCTTTCTCTACCTTCTTTCAATCAAAGCAACTATAACCTGTATTCGACAATATAAAGTCAAATTTCGTGATGACTAGATGTGTCGATTGATCACAAGAAATTAAATCAGATGTTGATTTTTAGTTTGAAAATCAAAAAGGCAGGTTCAGAAATAATATTACTTAATGAAAAAAACCCTACTGTATTCACTCTCCTCTTCAATTTCCAACTCATATTTCATTCTTGAAGGATGGATACCAATTTTCACAACTTAAAAAATCTCAATTGTTTGACTTACTCAATGTTAAATCCCGAAATCGGAT
This sequence comes from Allium sativum, assembly GCA_030737875.1. Classification (NCBI taxonomy): domain Eukaryota; kingdom Viridiplantae; phylum Streptophyta; class Magnoliopsida; order Asparagales; family Amaryllidaceae; genus Allium; species Allium sativum. The sequence goes on along the minus strand of CM060923.1, from coordinate 471,209,649 downwards.
ATATCCTACACGTCTTGCGATTCCTCTAAATCACATGCCAAATTTATAGGATGTGGTCATCAATTTGGGAATCGACCTATTCTCCTCTACTACTAGGGCTTGAGTTTTGACTTGTTATGGTTGTCAATGCGGGGGGACGAGGCCGGCATTCGATTAAGCATCAAAGAGAATAGCGTCGCCTAGATTTTTTGGGACCCATTTGCCATTTATGAATCAAGACCAAATGATGCTCGAGGAGGATACATTTTGGTGTGGGCTGTCGAAGATTGGGAAGGTAGCGCAAATAGATGGAGATCGAGATGAGGAGACCAAATACGAAGTCATCGCTTGATTTCACTGACCGGAGCTCTGCATCACCTATTCGGCATGCATGGCTTTGATGGGGTTGCTATGTATCCTGTGTGTTATTGGGTTGATGAAGATGATTATGGTGATTAACCAAGGTAATTAATTAGTTATTAACTTTAGTTAAACAAATATAACTGGCTAAATAATCCGTCGAAATTATACATTGTATATATTTTGCATACGAGATTGGATTTAGACATTGTTACTACCAGATTTTGGCACCAAAACCAGATAAACGTGAAGGGGTATCATAATGGTACCTACATCTGAAGGGAAGCAAGGAAAGCATAAGGCTGATATAGGAAGAAAAAGAAGGGAAAATGTTTGGTCTGCATGCTATCGGTACCGACGAAAGAGGCAGAAGCTTGGTATCGATATAGGGAAGATAGCGGCAAAACGATACCAAAACTAGCATACAATAAGCAATCAAGAGCAGTTATGTCTCCAACACTGAAACCAATCCACCTAATCTCACATATGGAAGTATATAGTTCGATGCCGGAACTTAAAGCCATAAAGGAGAAAGAACGAAACATGTTTGGGTTTGAGTAAGAAAGTTATTAATACCTATGTATTTGGTATCGATACCGTTACCAAAAAGTATCTTTGGAGTCATCAGGATGGATATATAAACAACACAGGCCTGAAGCCGATAACGAAGCCAAAGACTGTTGGTGTAGACCAAGGTTCATAGAAGAGTACAAGAAGGAAGGGTCATCCACAATAAAAAGCTTAATGTTGATACCAATACCAAGGAAGATGCCAAAGTCATAGGAAAGAAAGTATATACTCAAAAGCCACTAAAGCAGGGCAGAGCTTAGAACTTGCTATCGGAATTGAAAGAAGAGAAGGAAGCTATCCATAAAAAATTTCTTGGTATCGATACATTACATAGAAGTGGCACCGACTTCATAAAGAAATGCCAAACCAATGACAACACCAAGAATACATAAGTGGGTCGATATGGGCACTACAAAGTAATTGTCGAAGCCGTAACCACTCAAAATCGGGCTTTCTACTGATCGCTATCAAAGGGGGCCCGATTTGTCTATAAATAAGATCCCAAGGGTACCATTTTGGGGACTTTCTAATTTTCTCAATTTGTCTTCATTTCTTAGAGAGGAAACCCTAATTTGGGGATTTTACTTGTAATCACTTATGTACTCATTTAAATGATCAACAAATCGAGTATCAACACTCTTCACTTATTTTACTTGTCTTCCATTTCTCACTTGCGACAAAGCCATCTATTAAGCCTAATTATCAAAATGACCTTCCTTAACCTGTTTGAGCTTCCTAACTTGGGTTGAGCTGAGGAAACCTTATCCAAAGGTAACTGTTGGTCCTTGAGTCACGTAAGCGTGATAGTCACCTTTTAAAGGAAGAGTAACTAATCTTCGGGATTGAGACCTTGATACTAGAAAATGGTGAACTAACTTAAGCCTGTAGGAACTAAATAAGAACTTAAATCCCCTAGATCCATATCCTTAATCATAATTCTGGTGCTCACGAGAGTTAATGTTAAAATTTTGGCGCTTGCAGGAGGGCTTAAACCCCCGCTCCTTTGGATAACCTACCATATCTCTAGCTGTTCCGTCCCATTTGGACTATGATTTGGAGAAGCAAGATCATAAATAAAGAGTCTTGACAAGGATCTTCTAAACTTTGGATTGCAATTTCAAGCATTATCGTTCCAAGGACAATTTAACCTTCAACCTCCGTCATTGTTCCATATTCCATCACTACAATATGCTCTCTGTATCGGTTGAAGATGGTTAAAAAAGAGAGGATTGGGAACGAGATTCCATTGCGCTGCCCACTCCAAA